>OX439356.1:11542274-11800906 GCA_949319445.1 Mythimna lalbum | reverse complement strand
AAGTCAATTTGGAAGCCACATAAAAATATCCTACGTCTCCTTTTGTCCAAGCTTACTCTGTATCAAATTTCATTAAAACTCTAAATTTTTCATCTCACTCTCATCAAAATGTTTGATAGGTACCAATCTATCAATTCTGTGTTTTTAATACCAAATGACAGCACTAAGACACTATAGTGCGTAAGTGAAGTACTACTGACATATTTTAAATCATGTTTACTACACAAAATGATTTACTATAAGTAGTTATGTATACTCGTAAAGTAGTCTATAAGTTATTTAAGATATGGGTAAATTTTTCCAGAAATAAATTAATTATTATTAACCCTTCAGATACCGTCAATTAGAGACACAATAGTAAGACAATAGATGCGCGGCACTGGTGGTCGCTTGGGGATTCATGAATTAAGTGTCAAAAATACTAGTTATGATCAACTTAGATTTTAGCATTGAGGGTTTTCACAAATAGTAAAAATAAAATCTCATTCATTTCGAGTGTGAAACAACTATCTGTGATTATGGTTTGATGTTGCTCCCATACAACCTAAAAGTGGTCCATATTGTATAAGTTCTAAGACTACATGAAAATAAATAATTTAGCCTGTATATTTGAAAGTGTTCTTGGGTTTAGAATATGCGTAAACATTAGAATATTAAATCGTGTATGTAATTTTATAGAAACTGTCTAGCTTTTATAAAATTAAGTATTACGATAATATTCGTGTTAAGGAAAATATGAAAATCTACACGATCTGCTATCACGTTCTCCGATTTGATAAAAAGTATGTTAATTACTTATACAACATAATTTTAAATAATATCTAATATATTATCAGTATCCGATATTTCTAAATTATTTTAATGATATAAATTGGAGGTAGGCATTTGATTTGCCCAAATTCTGATAACGTGAGTAATAAAGTATGACTTGATAAGGCTCACGTGTCCATTCATCATTAGAATAATACTCATTTCTATTAGCCTAATTGCTTGGACGATA
Source organism: Mythimna lalbum (assembly GCA_949319445.1). Classification (NCBI taxonomy): domain Eukaryota; kingdom Metazoa; phylum Arthropoda; class Insecta; order Lepidoptera; family Noctuidae; genus Mythimna; species Mythimna lalbum. Next base: position 11,799,906 of record OX439356.1, on the reverse strand, counting down.
TAGGTATTATAATTACATCTAAAAGTTTTTAACGTCACACAAAGACACAAAACCTAAACAATAAAAATAATACAAATATGAAATAAATGAAGAAAGAAAAACAGTTTAATTTATGAGAAATGACGCAATTCAAGACTATCTTACAAGTTATTAAGCACTTTATAGGGAAAATAGGCATCACATCCACGCAATACAGCTAAACGGCAAAGAAAAAGGATAATATGCGGTTATGGAAAAGCTAGGGCATTGACATACATAGGGATATCCTTTGTAATTCCATCAGACATAAGCCTTTGGTATTTTGATTCTTGGCAATGCTCAACATGCCTACAGTGAATGAATAATTACGGTAAACCCTATGACGGTTGAAATAGTGTTCTTTGTAGTGGTCACAGTATGACCTTATTCGGCGATAACATTATTCTTGAATATTAATAGGTAAGACTAACATGGCAGTACTGCCTGAAAAGGTGTATGGTTTACAGCATAAATGCCCACGTATGAACATATGAAGTTAAAGAATAAGGAAAATCATTGTAAGGAAAATGTTCAGTATTAATGTTGATTAATAAAGAGTAGGGAAGACCCAAGAGACGGCGGATGGAGTGTGTTAAAGATAATATCGCTAGAGTGGCTTATCTACTGATATGAATACTAACAAAAATGAGGAAGCAGGAGACTATGTTGCGCTGACCACAAATGAAGCATAATCAGCCTTTTATTGTTCCTAGTGCTGGGAGCCAGATGTCGCGGACCCAGTGCGAGTCGGTGGATATAACAAGACCTCGAATTTTTGTTCTAGGATATGCTCATGATATTTTCCTTCACTGTATTGGGAGCAGAGATGATGAAAAGAAGTAGGTACACGAGATATGCGCCTGCTTAGGTTTGAACCCACTACGTATATAAATCATAAGGCGGAGTAGTTACTAATGAGTCACCACTACTGACTACAAATAAAATGGAAAATTTAAAAAGGATTAAGAGATAGTATACAAACACGATATTTTGCCTGATGTAGTGTAGAAAAAGTTCTAAGTCTCAAGGTGAACCACGAAACCGAATCAACTGTATCTATTCATCTATCATTCCTGAACAGACTGATCATAGCAGTAGCTACATTCTTACACTACCCACAGCTATATACAGAAAAGCGAATTAACAAATGAATAGAAAGTACCCACTATTGTAGCATGTTTAATATGTTTATGTAGATTCTTGTATAATTTATGTCACAACTAACAAGCATGTGATTAAAATACAAGGACACGTCACAATCGCGGTATATTCCAGTTAAATTAGGTTGACATGTTTGAAAAATTAAAAAGATATTAGAATGAAGATATAACTTTTAATCAAATTTTAAATAAATGAGTTATTAAAAGTCAGGTTCCGTTATTATAAAAATGTGCTACAATGAATGATTTATTTTTCGCATAACTGCGATTATAATATAATATGCTTGTATATACAACCGCAAAAGCTATAAATTTAAATAAACAAAATTAATTATTTAAAGCAGCTGATACTTCATATTAATGAGTGTGTGCACACCCACTTTAACAGTTTTGTTAGTTCCCAGTGCAACCTAGCTTTGTTGATTAAAAACCAAAACCAAATTAAAGATCTTACCTTTGTCTTTTTTATTTAATTTTGTAAAAACACTTTCCAACCTCGAAATAAACACAACGTTAAAGGCACAACAATGAATGAACCGGTTGTTCGTAGGTTGCAAGTGATTCGTCACACTGCCGGGGAAATATTGCGATGACGCCAACGCCTGCGCACTACGCTCCGAAGTAAACAAAATTCTGTATCTCTTTCCCTCTTTTGTGGAAAATCTTATGCGGAAAGAAGACAACAGACCCAAAACTACGACTGAGCTATCAGCGATCGTCGAAATGAGATCAATGTCGATTCAACCTTGCTGTATTGCACGTAGTGAAAATGAACCAAATATTTTCGTTAAAGAAAAACAGTACGAAATCTACTTAAAAAGAAAATTTAATTTAATTTGCTGCCATATACAAATCCCAGTTAAAATTGCTGAGCCGAGAGACATTAAATATTTTTCACTGTAGGAACTAATGATTTATCACTTTACTAGTTCTATTTTAAAGTAATCTGGAAATAATGGAATAAATTTTGAATTTTATTATAACTAGTTACAAGTTATACAGGACAAGTTCTTATGGCGTGGCACTTGGGGGAGGCCTTTATCCAGCAGCAGACGTCTTTCGCAACGACCCTTTTTTTTAGGTGGGAAAATCATTTAGTGACATCCTCTGCTCTTGGGCGGAACGGGAGATAGTAGCAGACTTTTACTGACTAAAAACCAATTCCTGTTCCTTCGTTGCCTTGCGTACCGGAGCCGAATCGTCCTTACAGAGACAGACAACTCCTTGAAGCGCGCGTGGAACAATACGCGCCGTCGACGTCTTGGGCTCGGTCCAGATGGCTAACGAACGGTCAGACGGAGAGCTACCTATTGCTCGCTGAATACAAGCCTGCGCCTACAGTGGCCGGATATCGGGGTCGGAATCCCGGTGGCGGCGGGAGTGAGCCCCGCTCGCTTACGCTTAATTAAAAACAATTGAAAAACAAAGCAATGCTAATATGGATACTATTTAACTGTTCCTCAATTTATTCCCGTTTTCAACTACAAAAGTACTAATTTTGCACTAAAATATGCCCTTTTGGGTGATTTAAAAAAATCGGGGTGCTTCAAGTCCCTTAATTCATGAATCCCCAAGCGACCACCGGTGGCCGCGCATCTATTGTCTTACTATTGTGTCTCTAATTGACGGTATCTGAAGGGTTAATAAAACTTTTAATTCATGAATCCCCAAGCGACCACCCGTGGCCGCGCATCTATTGTCTTACTATTGTGTTTCTAATTGACGGTATCTGAAGGGTTAAGCAATATTTTGTGTACAATTAGTATTATGAGTGAAGACTAAGATTTTTGATGAACAGTTAGAAGTATCTGAAATAAAGCTCGCTAAATGAAAATACCATCATAACCTGCCAAATACCAGCAACATTAAAATAAACTTATTGCAACAGAATGTTTGAAGAATCGAAGATTGTGAACTGTTTGGTAAATTTTAAAAAACGTTAAAATATTATGACTTATTATAATTAATCTCTCTTATAATATTTTAATAACTATTGCTCATCATCACCATTTCAGCCTAAAGACGTATACTGTTGGGCATAAGCCTCCCCTAAGTGTCGCCACAATGAACGGTTCTGTGCATCTTGCATCCATCGGATTCCCGCAACCCATACCACGGTTTACTTCACCTTATAGAAGGCCTTTTGTTCAATTAATTTAATTTTTTTGTATTTCTAATGATAAATAATGTAATTTTACAAAACATATTTGTACGTCGGAAACGCAGAATATTATGATCATAATATATAGTGCAATATTCTGACAAATAAATACATTCTATTTCTAATGTTTTGCATCATCATCATCATTATCATATCAGCCGAAAGACGTCCACTGTTGGACATAGGCCACCCACAAGCGTTGCCACAACGACCGGTCCTGTGCGTCACGCATCCATCGGATTCCCGCGACCCTGACCAGGTCATCGGTACACCTTGTTGGAGGCTTTCCAATGATGCGTCTTCCGGTACGGGGTCGCTACTCCAGAACCTTTCGTCCCCATCGACCATCTGTTCTGCGTGCAATGTGCCTTGCCCATTGCCACTTAAGTTTGGCAATTCTCCGAGCTCTGTTTTGTTTGGTAAAAATAAAATTAAAACTCATCTCACACTTTTTGCTTCAGTTAGATAAACGTCACAGTCAGTCGTATTTCCCTCACGACATAGATAAATATAATTACACCTGACCTGTCTTCCTTGATGAGCTCCACTTGGTTTATTTAAAATTACTGCGGTGGCATCTTCAATGTAAAACTCCTACATAAACGTATTTCCCTCTTTTCAGACAGATTGTCACATTGAGGAAAATGAACGCTTTCTTCTCTTCAGATACCTTCAATTAGAGACACAATAGGCTGACAGCGTTTGCTTGGGTTTTATGAACTAAATAGCTTTTGCCCGCACGGCTTCGCTCCCGCTCTTCCCTACTCTTCCCTACTCTACCCTTCTCTACCCTTTTCTACCCTACTCTACCCTACTCTACCCTTCTCTATCCTTCTCTACCCTACTCTACCCTACTCTACCTTACTCTACCCTACTCTACCCTTCTCTACCCTTCTCTACCCTTTTCTACCCTTTTCTACCCTACTCTACCCTACTCTACCCTTCTCTACCCTTTTCTACCCTACTCTACTCTACTCTACCCTTCTCTACCCTTCTCTACCCTACTCTACCTTACTCTACCCTTTTCTACCCTACTCTACTTTACTCTACCCTACTCTACACTACTCTACCCTTCTCTACCCTTTTCTACCCTACTCTACCCTACTCTACCCTTCTCTACCCTTCTCTACCCTACTCTACCCTACTCTACCTTACTCTACCCTATTCTACACTACTCTACCCTACTCTACCCTACTCTACCCTACCAAACTTCACATAAACCAATAGTCATATTATATATTATATATATAGATGAGATTTTCTTGATCCTTGGACTCGATTTAACCTTTTGAATGCCGTAATTAGGGACATAATAGAAAGACAATGATGAGAGAGCTAACGCCGACGTTCACTTGGGGTTTAATAAATTAAATTTGTGAAAAACATATCCTTGTTTTTCTCCAGTTTACTTACCTATATAAATGAATATATCTAGCTCTCGTATATTAATTGATACTTGCCTCTGACGACCATGAATTTTAATTATTCCATCACCAACAGGTAACACGGCTAAATTGGTACATTATTTGTGCATTTACTTCTACATCTTGTAAACGTAAAACTAGACAGTTTTGAGCAAGTACTTTTCTGAAACCTTAAAAAATAGCTTAGTATAGGTTGAGATGGTACGTCTAATTTTTACCTTATTCGGTATTGTTATAATATTAAATATGAAAATAATTAGGAAAGTATAGTAGATTTGTTATACAAGGGGCTAAAATGACCTATTACTATACAACATAATTTTTACTTTATGCGAAACCTGAATATAGTTTGTTCAGAATCGGTAACTTAATGGATTCCAATAATTTTTACACAATGTTATATTTTTTCCCAAAAATATTTAAAAAGGTCACAAGTTCGACACCACACTAAGTACAACCAAGGCAGGTCAAACAGCTGGGTGCAAGTGCTAAATAACCCTTCAGTCACCTGGATGGCCCGGTGACTATGTATTTTTGCAGATATATCAAGCTTTGGCTTTTTTTTCTTTTTTAGCTTTGTGATTTAAACAACCCCTCATTCGCCTGGATGGCCCGCTATCTATATATTTTTGCAGACATAACAAGCTTATAACATTGTGATTTTTCATGATACAGTTGTGACATTTTGTACATAGATTCATACTAGGCACGTGTTTTGAGTTTCGCATATACTAAATCTAATGTTATATACGAGGTAGTTTTGTTTCCAAGCTTTAGCGAAATAGGAGTAGACAATGGATTTCGGTGTGGAAAATTTAAATAATCCAATACAACATCTACTAAATAGTTTATTTTATTACAAATTAATAGTACATTAATTATAAAAACACATCTCGTCGTATATCTAAATACAACCAGATGCATTTTTATTGCAAGCTTTTAATTAGTTTCACCTGTCCCGATTTTTGTCTGTCATCAAATCTTGCAAATTAAATTTGACCCACTTCCCGGTTACCGATTGAGCTGAAATTTTGCATGCATGTGTAAATTAGATGACAATGAAAATTATTATGCCATGGAGCTGATCTAATGATGGAACCGGAAGGTGGCAATAGGAACTTGGTAGTTAAACGACCAAACTCTATCAAATTTTGACTTGTCGCTTAATTCACCCCTTGTTATAAGGAACTAGGATTGACTTTTGAACACAAAATTATCTGAATACATAGTTAATGATGCCTGGAATCGATCTGCATTAAAAACTATTTTTTTTCAATTTTGTCGCTTAATTCGTTCTTACATAACGCAGTCCAATTATACTTTTCTTGTGTGGGATAATTGGCAGACGTAGAACAGTATATAAGCGCATACATGATCCTTAATTTCACAATTGAACCAGTCGCTGGAGTATCTTTCATTGTATCCCGTACCGTTATCTGGTCCCCTTAACTCAACCATAATAATCTGTAACTCTGCTCAATTCTTAAGGATATAACGTGCCGACATGTCGCGAGTCATTCTGTTGGTTGTACTATTAGGTTTTATGTCAAAAACTTTTAGCAAAACATTGACAGAATGTGATTTCGTGTGGGAACTTCGGAAGCAAAGTATTCCAGAAGATCAAATCAAAGATTGTAAGTACTTTCCCTATTTAACTAATTTATTAATGCCTGAAAGTCCTCCGAGGGTAGCAAAACTAAATATATCCCAATAAACTTAAAAATGAAAACATTACGCGAGGTTCCGCTCTCGAGGCCTCCTCAAGAACCGTGAATTTTCCCGGATTAGAAGTAACCAGTATCAACGACTTACATCAGTAAAAGAATTTTCCTCCACATAAAACTAGTGATACCTTTTTAAAATACACTACAATTCTGTAAAAAAATACTGTCTGTAAGAATCTGTGACTATACAGGAGCAATTATACGATGTAATGGATGTAAATAATGACGTAACACTTAATTTACCATCTCAGTCTCGCTCGCCCAGGGTTAAAAAATTGATAATTGTGCCCCAAAGCAATAGTTATTTATCTTCCAAGTTTATAAAAACCATGTTACTCATCCTAAGGCCGGACGCACACATTCGGTTTCCGTATTAGGTTTCCCGATCAGGAATTCGGATTCGAAAACCTAAATGCTCTTGTCTATAGGATAAAAACCTGACATCCGTTTCGAAATTTTCTCCGCGCGTCGTTCACGGAATCTCGAATCTGAATTCCTGATCGGAAAACCTAATCCGGAAACCGAATGTGTGCGTCCGGCCTAAGCGGCTGCCAAGATTTGTATATATATGACCAACTCGAGATTGTCATATTCTTACTTTTAACCCTTCAGATACCGTCAATTAGAGACACAATAGTAAGACAATAGATGCGCGGCCACCGGTGGTCGCTTGGGGATTCATGAATTAAAAGAAAAAATGTTTCAAATTTAGATACCGTGAAAATGATTCGGTCTCTACTTAATAGCTCTTTTTTTATTCAGAATTACTGGCTGTTTTGAAACTATTAGTCTCATTTTTTCACCTTTAGATGAAACATCGAACAAAGAACACAGACATTTGAACAAAGTATTTCTTTATTTACAAGCTACAATTTGTCAAAATAAGTATTTTTTTATCCTAAAATAATTCTTGATTCAAGATAAAAAGCAACCATTACAAGCTTTAATTTAGTTTCACCTGCCCCGATGTTTGTCTGTCAACAAATCTTGCAAATTAAAGACCCAATTCCCGTTTACCGAATGAGCTGAAATTTTGCATGCATGTGTAAATCAGATAACAATGCAAAATTTTTATGACATGGAGCTGATCTGATGATTGAACTGGAAGGTGGCTAGTTGCTATAGGAACTTCGTAGTTAAACGACACAACCCTATCGAGTTTGGGCTCGTATGATTCGTCTTAATGAAATGATGAGTATTAATTATATAGGTATACCCAACTATAAAAGCTTGCTATGAAAAAATGGTTTTCATTAAAAGCTTGTTTTTTCACAAAAAAATATACTACATTGCCTCAATAATACAATGATTAGCAACACAGGTTTAAACATCCCCTGGCCCTGACTGCTATGCCGGAGGTCGTGGGTTCGATTCCCACACAGGACAAATGTTTATGTGATGAGCGTGATCATTGGTTCTGTGTCTGGGTGTAATTTATCTATAATATGTATGGATTTAGAAATATATAAGTATGTTTATCAGTTGTCTAGTACCCATAACACAAGCTCTGCTGAGCTTGGGACTAGACGGCGTTGTGTGATAGTTGTGGAATATTATTATTATTATTTATTATTATCAATATACAATATTTAGGTTGCCTGTCCATAGGACCGGAGTGAGGGTTAATATTTCTCCGTTCCTCCGCTCCGCAGACTTGCTCCGCTCCCATGAACAGGCAGCCTTAGAACCCTTCGGAGTGTTGAGAAGTTAATGTTGTTTTTTATTTTATTTTAGGGGTTTGCCTGGTAAATGCAGCGAGTTCAAGACAGACCGACCTAGTTGGTCCTTCCGGCTCAGATGGTTCCCAAGACTATGGAATATATCAGATAAGCGATCGCTACTGGTGCAATACTGCTGACACGCCAGGCAAGGGCTGCAACGTGCGATGCAAAGGTATGGTGCATTTTGATACAAGTGCAGAAAGTTTGTCATTGTGACCGAGGAATTCGAGATTGAGAGCCGAGGGCTGCAGTGACAAAGGAGATGTCCGCTTTTTGTATGGACGTTGGTTTTTTATTCTGAGAAAAATCTAACCAGCATCAAAGTATACTCAAATAAATACGACAAAAATATGGAACTTGGAACTACAGAAATAATATTTTTAAACCCCTCCATTTACGCGAAAAATCATAAAATAATAATTGATAGTATTCATATTTTATTCATTGTTGGCAGCCCTTAAAAAAGGGACCATCACTCTGTAACAATGTCATATTCGACTCTCAATGTATTTGACATTCATCTGTCACTAGCGTTAGAGATATTATCAAATATTGTGATTTACATGTGAACTTTCAGCTTAGAGCATTAAACTGTTGTAAGACATTCAGTGAAGTCGCCATAATTAAACAGCGTGGTCTCAGTTTTTGATGGATAATGCTACACATATTTGACAAAAAATAATGCAACAACGGTCGTATTATTGTTTTTGTTTACATAATAGACATACAAAATATTGATTGACACTGACAGTAATGACAGTTCTCCTATGTTTATTTTGACAAGTTTACTTTTTTTTGGGTGTGTTCACTTTATTAACCTAGATAATTAGAAAGGTTTGTTCGTTTTAGAAGTAAATTCTCACTAAAATAAAAAAAACGATTTTTCTCAAAAGTGGAGGTGTTTAAAAATGTATGATATAATCAGAAGCACTAGGTTTTGAGATGTCTATCCAAATATGTTTAGCTTACTCTGGTTAGAATTATTAAATAATAAAAAACCATTTCCGGACATGTCCTTTGCACAGTAGATATGAAATAACTTTTTTCAATATACTTACGAATAAATGAATAAACGGGGATTAAGACGCGTTCAGCCCGATACGATATAATAAAATTGTGGCGGGGAGCACGCGCACTTTTCTGCACTGGTGCGGAAAACAGTATATTGCATGCCAAAAACGGTGGGATAAGAGCGGGGTTTCGAGAAAGTGTATTGAAAAATTGTTATTGTTAATAAAACATAAAAGATATTTCCATAAGAGAGTTTAGTTTCACCAGTCTGGATAAAACTACCAAATGACTACCGTGACTAAGGAAACTTCTTTTGAGAAGAGAAAAAATATTTGAATCGTCTAATTGTATGGTTTATTTACTGAATACCTCTTTAGGGTAGCTAGAGGACTCAATTATGACGGTTGGGTGCCCGGGTTCAAATCCCAGGTTCGGAAATGTTGTTCAGTTTTCCCGTGTGCAGTACTCGTAGTCAGTGTAATTACACCTAATTAGATGTAAGAGATGCATCCAATCGGTACGAGACGCACAGGATGGTTAATTGTGGCGACACTTGGGGGACGTCTTTGCCCAACAGTGGACGTTTTTTTGGCTAAAATTGTGATGATAATACTGAACTCCATTTCCAATCAATTATTCTTCGCCTTAAATACTGCCGCATAACTCTTATCTATGTATGATAGGCTATCATACATATATTTAATTACGATTCTTCCCTATTTATTACAATTATTTCCTATTTATTACAGATTTGCTGCGCGATGACATCACACAGCAAATCCAGTGCAGTAAGACGATTTACGCTGTACATGGTTTCGAGGCGTGGTTTGGATGGGCGGAAAAATGCAAAGGCAAGGATCTTCCTGAAATTAAATGTTAATTCTGTACTACCGTTCGACTTCTTTCATTATTTGAAAATTTCAGTTTAACAAATCATTTTACGGTTAGATTTCACGAGTTTTCTATGATGTACCTAGGAACATATTTTTAACGATTATTACTGTAAAATATTTTAATAAAAATAAAATGGGTTATCATAAGCTTTAGCTGGATAATTTTATAGTTTTGTCACTTGAAGTTGAATTTATTAAAAACCTATGCTGTCCAAATCTATTTATGTTTGCAACGTATCTACTACCTACTATATTATAAAACATTTGTACATCGACTAACAACATTGTAATACACAATATCTATGTTATTCTATGCAGGTACTGTTCGCAGTAAATATTTTCATTACGTATTTTTTATATTTAAATAAAATTCATACAACCCATAGTTTGTTTTGTATTTTTTTTCTATCTGTACCCACAATATAGTTTGCACGTACAACTTTGCACTATGTCATACCGACAATAAAGTGATTTACGATATAACTGAATCTTTTATTATATAATGCTATCTTCTTAAACTATCAATAAATAGTTTAAGAAAATAGCTTGAGAAGTCATTAGATGATTTCCTAAATTTTTATTTATTTACTTTATTCACAAGTCTTACAGATTCTATACTACTATACTATATATATGCTTACTTATTCAAAATAATTCACAGCTACAAATGGCTACAGCAATTTCACGAACTTACGTGGAGTGGTTAATTATCTCACCTCAACAAACCAGTCTGATAATCCTTGGTGTGACTACTTTCTGACTTACGAAATCTGGCCATATTTAACAAATGTCCAAAACCGAAGGGAGTGCAATCCGAAGCACGAAGGTGTCTCAATTTATATTAATCAGGGTACTTGACCTTATCTACACATAACCAGCTCAACAGCTGATTCTAATAGAAAACCCGGTATTACCGTGTTTAGTAGAAAACGCGGTATTCTCGCAAACAAAGTCTTAGGAAAACTGGTCTGCAAGATATTAAAGAAACATAACTCGAAATATCATAAATGTGACGTCAATTCATCTTCATGTCTACCGGGATGTATGCAGGTGCAACTCAGGTGCGTCCAGTAACCGTCCGCACTGAGCCCGAATCCACGACGGTGTGTAGTCTCAAAGAGATGTCAGCAGAACGTTCGGGGCACAGCAGGGCCGAAACCTACTGAAAAGGGAAACCCGTGGTCCTAGATCGCAAGGGAAACTGAAGGAACATAGTTGTGGTTATAGTCAGTAAAAGTTTGACACGCCCTCTCGCTCCACCCTAGAATGCAGAAGTCAATAAATGATTTCCAAACTTACAATGAAGGTGCGTATTTGAAAATTCGAAGCGTAGAACGGAAAATACTCACAATGGCAAGTCATTTTACGGGGTTTTTCTCAGAGGTCCATGATACCTACTATTGTTCTCCCAACGGATCCATGAATTCCGCATGACGCAGGGCGAGCCATGGGTAGCTCGCTGTCCGATCGTCCGGTAATAGACCGGGCCCAAGACGTCGACGGCGCGCACTGTTCCCGCGCACCTCAAGGAGTTGTCAGCAACAGCAGAGGCCCAGCTGGGTCGAAGTCTACCGGGGCCAGGGTTATTCGAAAGGAAACTCGTGCCTTGGTTTGAAGGCTAGAAGGAACGGGGTGGGTTTTTAGTCAGTAAGAGTCTGACACTATCAACCGCTCCACCCAAGGGCGGGGGTTGTCATAAGATGATTTTTGCCCATCGTATAAAAAAAAAACCATGGAAAATATTTAATCGTGTTTGAAATGTTCCTACATCAGTTACCTACGAAATTTATCCAAAGTACAGTCAGTAAAAAAACATACTGCGCTTCCATAGCACGTTGGTAAACCTAAGTTTGGACTTTTGGATGTTAGTCAAAGTCGAACTCTGTGCTGCATACATTAGAATGCGGTAGAATACGTTGTAAGTGTGAGGCAAATCACCTTTAAGAGGGTTCTTTTCCACTCGCCTATCGTAAACATCGAAAATTGTTTAAAAGCTTGTTACTTCATTTAATGCAATCCAACGCGATGTTTGACGAAAAGGCAACGCAAAAAAAGAGAGATAACGCCTGAAAACTCTGTTAACCCTTAAGATACCGTCAATTAGAGACACAATAGTAAGACAATAGATGCGCGGCCACCGGTGGTCGCTTGGGGATTCATGAATTAGTATTTGGTGATTCCGAGATTTACTCGAAAATTTCACAAAACTTGCTCCAGGAAATAGCTGTTTTTTTTAAACCCTTAAAAGTTTTTGAAAAAAGTTGTCTTCATTTAGAATCTTAATAAAATTTGCAAGGTTTCTATAGTTTTACTTTGTGACTTTATTAATTTTTAGGCAAATTATGAAGTGTTCATACAAAATAGGATATTTGCAGAGGTTTTTACTGGATTTGGTGGTTTTTACACAAATTTAGAAATTGGTTTCTACAGAAACCTAGATAATATCTACAAGATATTGTGTTTCCAAAATATCTAATGAAAAATGTGTAATAACGTCATAATCAGTTATGAGCGGTTGTATGAAAAACAGTGAAAATTTGAGTCGATGCACCACCTTAAGTCTATTCATTTTATGAACCAGTAGCTCTTCTTTGCTTTTCCTATTCGGCGTGTTATTTTCTTTTCTTGCCTTGCCTGTAAAGAGACTACTTGGCCCAAGCAGGTCTTGAACATATTGTAGACCAGCTTTTGCCCGCGACTTTGCCCGCGTATATAAAATATAGCCTTTGTCACTCAAGAATAAAGCAGCAGCATTTTTTCACCGATAAAAAATCGGTGAAAAATGGTTAGCAATCAAATCGGAGCAGTACTTCCAGAGATTACAAACTACAAACAAAAAAAAAACTTTACCTCTTTATTATATTTGTGTAGATTTTTTCCGCCCACGTTGATATATAGGTTCTGTGTAGAGCATGAGCATAGGCTGTGTGTGGTCATGATTTTGGTCTTCGTCGTGTTCATCTTAAGCTTGGAGCTCGAGGCTTTTATTTCATAGAAATAATAAACATTTATCTGTCATTCAAGCTTTTATTGTTTACTGTACCAGATGTTCTTTAGAGATCCGTAAGGAAATAAAATATTCAATATTTTCAAATATCGTGGACCCGTTGGAAACTAAAGTATGTTTTTTTTTTCGAAACTATACCTCGTGGACCTCTGGGAACAACCCCATTTTACATAGGAAGTGCTGCCACAAATAATATATAAACAAAGCTAGTCTGAAAGACTAGTGAATATTATTAGTTCTTTTGCTAATTAATGGCAACGTATTTGATCATAAGCCAAAGAAACCTTTGCTTTAATAGATAATATATATATATATATAAGGTATGTTATTGAGGATTCTCCAAATAAACCACAAATTGTTTCTCTGAAAATCAAAGATTTGTTTATTTAATACGTCTTTACCATATTACAACATTCAACTATGACCATTACACCTATAACTTACCTGAAAATCAAAGAAACGACATTTAAAGTTTACTAGTATCGCCTCCTCAATTATATCCCTTTATTTTATCCTTTTACAATAGAATTTTTAACAATAAAATATGCAAAATAATCTAAACATCATCTGTCATTCAATCACACGTCACCCCGTACCACAGAACATAAAATCCATTGACAACTTCAACGCGCGTTATGAAATGTTGCATTTCATTACATCTCCCCCCCTAAGAGCAGAAATTGTAAATAATTAAAGCACAGGGCAGTGCGTGCAGGCCATTTTCTAGCAATAGGCTATAATCTACACAATGCACCTACAAGTTATCTTTATATTCGTTTTCTTCTACTTCATCTACTGCTGTGACAGGTTGTAATTTTGTTATATGGAATAAAGTTGATTCTGTTTTTCTGTTGCCAGTGTCAATCTTATAAATGGAGTTTGATATTTTTTCTATTATCTTGAATGGGCCTATTTTTAATTCGTCTAATTTTTTTCTATTCAGTCTATTTCCATTTTCGACATATACACTGTCTCCTATCTCGAACTCTTGCATTTTCCTATTTCTATCAAATATTTTCTTGTTGTACTTATGGGATTTTATTGTATTCTCTAATGCTAATTTTCTATCAGCCATCCACTTGTCTTCCTTTTCTATTGTCTTAATTTCATTTGGTAAAATACTGACATTTGTACCATCCAGTAAATATTTTGGTGCAAATCCTGTAACAGAGTGGTCTGTTTCATTATATTTTTGTATACTTTCTCTTGCTATTGTTGTCCATGTTTTCTTGTTGTTTTTCTCATTTATTTTACATCTAATTTTATTTACTATTGTTTGGTTCAATCGTTCGTTCAAGCCGTTCGAAAATGGTGTATTTACAGCTGTAAAAATTAGTTTAATATTATTCTCCTGTAAATATTGTTTAAATTCTTTTGAATTGATGCCAGGATATTGGTCTGTTAGAATTATTCCAATCTCATCTGTCTCTAGTACTTTCTTAGTTAGTTTTATAAAGTCACTCGCATTCTGTGTTTTGGAAGTCGCAATAAACGCATATCTTGTGTAGTGGTCTACTAAAAGGTGTAAGTATTTTTTTGTTGACCTAGATCCTCCAAAGCCACCTATAGTATCCATTGACATTATCTCAAATGGTTTTGTTGCTGGTCCTAGTTGTGACATTAATCCAAATTTCCCTTGACATCTTGATTTATTTTTTATGCATGTTTCGCATGTTTTACAAATATTTATGATATTTTTTGTTAGGTTTTTTGCTGTATATATTGGACTTATTTTTTTCTGTAATTGTCTGATTCCAACATGGCATAAATCTTCATGCACCTTTTTTATAAATTTTTTACTAAACTCTTCTGAAAGTATAATCTTTTCCTGTTTCTTTATTTTTTTATAATAGATATTATTTTTGTGTAGTAAATTTTGTTTCTTTTCTTTTATTATTTCATTTTTTTCTTGGTCTTCAACTATATCTTTTATTTGTATTAAATTAACTATTTTCAATAGTTCCGCTTGGTTATCTTCTGATTCTAATACAGGGTTTCTGCTCAAACAGTCTGCTTCTACATTTTCTTTACCAGGTATATATTTGACAGTAAAGTCATATTGAGATAGGTAATATGTGAGGTCACCCAATTCTTCATCTGTTCTGCATTTAATATTCATGTTCTCTAGAGGTTTGTGGTCTGAGTAAATAGTGAATTTTTTTCCAATTAGCCAGTGTTGCCAATATTTAACTGCTTCTTTCATAGCAAAACATTCCAAATATATAGCCTTTTTTCGTTTTTGAGTTTCATTTAGCTTTTTTGAAAAATATGCCACTGGTTTGTCTTTACCGTCTAGTTGTGTTTGTTTTAATATTGCCCCGATACCTTCTAAAGATGCATCTGTAAAGATTTTTATTGGTAAGTCTTTGTCGAATATTTCCAACACGGGTTGGGAACATAAATATTTTTTTATTTGATTAAATGATTCTTCACACTTCTGTGACCACACAAACTTTTCATTTTTTCTTAATAAATTATGTAATGGGTCTAAAATAATTGCGCTTCTTGGTATGTATTCATGGTAAAAGTTGATTTTTACCAAAAATTGTCTAATGTTTTTTTGTGTCTTAGGAGTTGGAAAATGTCTTATCGAGATCAAATTGTCTTTAAGTGGTCTTACTGAATTGTTCTGAATTACATGGCCGAGGTACTTTACTGAGTCTGAAGCAAAGGTACATTTTTGAAGCTTCAATCTAAAGCCTTCTTGTATTATTGCCTCTAATACATTTCTTATGTGTCTTATATGTTCTTCAAAGGTGGTCGAATATATCAAAATATCATCGATATAGTTAACGGAGTATCCTGTGAGCTTGTGCTTTCTTAGAATATTGCTTAAAATTCTCTGGAATATTGCTGGTGATGTTTTCAAGCCAAATGGAAGGCAGGTCCACTGGTAATGGCCATCTTGTGTGACGAATCCTGTTTTATTTCTATCTTCCACCCGTAGCGGTATTGCCCAAAATGCTGAGTTTATATCCAATGTAGTAAAATACTTACAGTTTCTAGTTTTGATAATCAAATCATCTATTAATGGGAAAGGTTGAGCTTGTGGAACAACAATTTTGTTTAGTTCCCTGAAATCTACACATAAGCGGGACTTTTTATTTTCTCCTTTTTTAAATGCCAATGTCACTGGAGCAGCGAAAGGACTGTAGGATTCTTCTATTAAATTATTCTTTAGTAGCTTGGATATTTGCTCTTCAATTTCTAATTTATCCTCTATTGTACATCTGTATGGTCTTTTACTACAGTATCTATTTACTTGTAAATCTATGTGGGCTTCATAATCTCTAACTGATCCTATATCATACTTGTCTTTAGCAAAAATTGTTTTATATTGCTTTATAATTTTCTCTATCTCATTTTTTTTTTATTATCTAAATGGTCTGTGATACTTACGAATTCTTCTGTTTGTATGTGTTCATTAAAATTTATTGCAAATGTTTTTTTATTCTTTTCTTCATATCTGTTATCTTTAGACATTTCATCTATTTTATTTGTTGTTTTCTTTTGTTCTATCTGCAAGTCCTCATTTTGGGTTAGTTTGAATTTCTTTATCATATCTAATCCGATTATGAAATCTTCGAAATCTTCATTATCCACTATATATACTTCCATCTCTTCTTCTAAATCGAATATTTTTATTTTTATTGTAATACAGCCATCTGTTTTTTTCACACCATTAACCGTTTTCATATATGCTATATTCACATTGTCCTTTTTTTCTTTCACTTTAATCAGCTTTGAATTTATTAAAGAAATCTGTGAACCTGAATCATAAATGCCGCTCACTTCTAGTTTATTTTCTAATAAGAGCTTGATTTTGATTAATGGTGTACTTACTCGTTTTTTTTCTCAGTATTTATATCTACTTCAATAATGGAGTTTTTTTTTTTTTTTTTTTCTCGACGGGGAAAATCATCTTTGACGAAACCCGCTCTTGGGTGGAGCGGGAGACAGTGTCAGACTCTTACTGACTAAAAACCCCGCGCCGTTCCTTCTAGCCTTCATACCGGGGCACGAGCTCCCTTTCGGACAACCCTGTCCCCAGTAGGCTTCGACCCAGCTGGGCCCCTCCTGCTGCTGACAACTCCTTGAGGCGCGCGGGAACAGTGCGCGCCGTCGACGTCTTAGACTCGGTCCATTATCGGACGATCGGACAGCGAGCTACCCATAGCTCGCCGTCCGCGAGCCTGCGTCTACGGTGGCCGGAAATCGGGATCGGAATCCCGGCGACGGCGGCGAGGGCGCCGTTGCCTGATGCGGTCGGCCTCCTCCTTCGCAAGCATTACTGCTTCGCAGAAGGAGGCGACCGCCTGCCATTCCTCCTCGCTCCGGACCATGGCCTCGACCAGGGCCCGGCGCGAGAGGTCTCCGCCGCCGATCGCCCCCACGAGGGCACGGCGATGCTCCGCCCAGGCAGGGCACACCTCGACGGTGTGCTCCACCGTGTCCTCCGGGCGTTGCGCACAGTGGCGACACCCGGGCGTCTCTTCCGCTTGAATCCGATGCAGGAACCTCCCGAACTTGCCATGTCCGGTGAGGACCTGCGTCATGCGGAAGGTAAGGACGCCGTGAGGTCTTTCCAGCCACGCCTCAAAGAGGGGACTTACCGCCATAATCGTGGCGTGCCCAGCACTGGGTTGCGATAGCCGTTGACGCCATTTCACCATGAGATCCCGCCGGAGCTCTGTCCGCCATGCCTTGACATGTTGCGGCAGTGGACTTTCACCCCGGCGTTGCATCTCCACGCGCATGTCGTGCATGTGTGCAAGGACTTCAATAATGGAGTTGTTGTTTACATTTTTGGGTTTAAAAACCTTTTCAGATTCATTCTTATTTTTCTTGAACCAGCATGTCTCCTCCGGATGATATCGAATTCCTTTTTCCAAAGATTCACAAGTCTTACATGGCTTCTTCTCCTTATATTTATTTTTATTAAGGGATGTAACACTCTTTATTGTGGTTGAGTTTTTCTTGTACATCATACCTTCATATTTTCTTATCTCATTGAACAAATCAGTAGTATCATTGAGTTCATCCCTGTTTAACTTATTTAAGATAAAACCTGGTAAACCCGTTGCAATAAGATCTATCATTGTTTTGGAGTCTATCGATTTGTTTATATCTAGTATAAGCCTCTCTTTTTTTATAGCATAATCAATTAGTAGTCCTTCTTTATACCTGAATGCTAGAGCATATGTGACTATGTCCCATCCTCTGTTTTTAAAGGTTTCTTGAAATTTGTGTTTCCATTCTTTCCATTCAGCCTTTATTGTAAGTTTTATGGCCATCGAGCTATACCAATCCAAACAAGATTTTTCTAAAAATAACCTCAATATATCTATTTTTGTTTCATCTTCTGATATATTAAAGCGCTCACACTCTTTTTCAAAATTCTCAATCCACTGCATTGCGTTAGGGTTCTTGCTTGTGAATTTTTCAATAATAAATTTCTCTGAAATATGTTTTAGGTTATGTTGTTTTTCTTTCTTTGTAGTTGTTTCTATTAATTTTTCCAACATATTTTGCAAATTGTCGTTTTTGTCTATTGGTTGTTTTGTGTTCATTTCTTCTAAATATTGATCTAAAAATTGCATATTACCTTCCTCATCCATATATGTTTTCTTAAGATCTTCATCCATTTTTATCCATATTTTTCTGCATTGATGCCTTTTCTTTATGCTATTTTTTATTTTTGTGAAACTGTTCATTTTGATAATATATCTATGATGAATCACTGGCTTCTGTTCATCAGGTAAAATATAACATTTTCCTTCCTCTGTAGTTATTGAGGTTATGGCCAATATGTTAGATTTGCCATCATTTGAGGTTATCATCGTGAACTCAAATTGTAACCGGTCCATCTTTTTCTAGTTGACGAAAATGTCGTTTTATAAGGTATGTTATTGAGGATTCTCCAAATAAACCACAAATTGTTTCTCTGAAAATCAAAGATTTGTTTATTTAATACGTCTTTACCATATTACAACATTCAACTATGACCATTACACCTATAACTTACCTGAAAATCAAAGAAACGACATTTAAAGTTTACTAGTATCGCCTCCTCAATTATATCCCTTTATTTTATCCTTTTACAATAGAATTTTTAACAATAAAATATGCAAAATAATCTAAACATCATCTGTCATTCAATCACACGTCACCCCGTACCACAGAACATAAAATCCATTGACAACTTCAACGCGCGTTATGAAATGTTGCATTTCATTACATATATATATATACTAGCTTTTGCCCGCGCGGCTTCGCTCCCGCTCTTTCCTACTCCACCCTACTATACCCAACTCTACCCTACTCTACCCTACTCTACTCTACTCTACCCTACTCTACCCTACTCTACCCTACTCTACCCTACTCTACCCTACTCTACCCTACTCTACCCTACTCTACCCTACTCTACCCTACTCTACCCTACTCTACCCTACTCTACCCTACTCTACCCTACTCTACCCTACTCTACCCTACTCTACCCTACTCTACCCTACTCTACCCTACTCTACCCTACTCTACCCTACTCTACCCTACTCTACCCTACTCTACCCTACTCTACCCTACTCTACCCTACTCTACCCTACTCTACCCTACTCTACCCTACTCTACCCTACTCTACCCTACTCTACCCTACTCTACCCTACTCTACCCTACTCTACCCTACTCTACCCTACTCTACCCTACTCTACCCTACTACTCTACCCTACTCTACCCTACCCTACCCTACTCTACCCTACTCTACCCTACTCTACCCTACTCTACCCTACTCTACCCTACTCTACCCTACTCTACCCTACTCTATCCTACTCTACCCTACACTACCCAAATTTTTTTTTCCATAAGAACCTTCTCCTCACAATAACAATCACAACAAAAAAAAAATCAGCCAAATCGGTCAAGCCGTTTTCATGCCAAGTCGTGACAACGGAAAACGGGGGTCATTTTTATATATACAACGTGTAACAAAAAGGGTATATACATCAAAAAGCCCTGAAGTTTACTGGTGGTATAGAATATCTACACAAAGTTTCAGCTCAAAATAAATTACTCAAAGAATTGATACCAAATTCTTGGTATCCTTGGTATCGTATGATTCTCGAATTCAAATCATAACAAACGTGTCACGACACTACGAGGGTCAACAACATTCCACGTCACTTGCTAATACTAATAAAGACTTCTTCTGTAAATCTGATCGCCTAGTACCTCTCTTCCTAATTCTACCTAATTTCGATACGCGCGGCGCGTGTGTGAATGAAACGCTCAGTTTGCCTAGTACCTGCCTACTTAAAATTTTGCCTCAAAAAAGCAGAAGGTCACGCGAGGCAAAATATCTGCAGGTGTCAGTTCCTGGATGCGACGGAAGAGGTATGGGTGCTGACCTTCATTCTGCAACACTCGCCATACCTACTTGCATATGGTTAGAGGTATACAGCGCTAATGCAGCTCGCCGAGTGCGCTAGTACCTACGTGGGTTATTTTCAAAATGCTCGAGTACGGCCTCCTCAAATTCTGGATCGATAGTGTTTGGGCGACCCCCTAAACTAGAAGCGTGGAACCAGTTTGTTGCAGCCGATGTACCTTTCAGTACCTATGTTACAAAGTACTCTGTGAATGTACCTACCTACTATCCGATGGAAGCCCGCCACCGAAGAAACTGTCGGCGCTCAGCTCCTTCTAGGTACCCGCGATAAATCGAGGACGATAAAGTTCGCGAGCAGCTCGCACATTACCAGCCGTCCTCTCTTCCGACACACAATCATCTCATAATATTCACTATTACTTAACACCATCACCATAGAAATGCCACACGAAAAACACACGATTATCACAACTGCAATAAAATAATGTTTAAAATCCAAATCACAAACACCGGAACGGCATGCGACTGCAACGTATGATTATTGGTCATCCACTAATGCAAAATTATATTTATTTATTTACCTAAATTTGACTTTCGGCGCGTACAAAGACGCCGCCAGTACCGCCAAAGAGAGTAGCCGAACGGACGACGACAACATTGCCATCTCTCTCACATTAAACACGCAGGCGGCGCGTGCGACTGGGACAAAACTATTTTATCGTGTTCAATAACATTTGAGCTTCTCAAAGGAATTTTTTTTAGGGATCTGTGAACCGTTTTTTTAAATTATCAATAACAATTCTCGTTTCTTATGGACTCCTAGTACTTTCGCATGTTTTTCATTTATTTTAAAATGATAAATTAAGACTAAACTATGCTACTACTGGTAATGTTTTTGTAGAAAAGGCAAAAAGTTACGCAAAGACCTAATTGTGCGCAAACGTATAGTTTTTTTTAGAAATAAACGCGAAAGATTTGTTGATTTGATTATAATCTCGGGGTAAAATTAAACTCACACGCATTCACGCGGCGTCGTGAATGCGCACACTACATCTAAATAATTAATTTCTTGTTAACTAAGTACATATCCTATGTATAGCAACCGACATAAAAAGAATTAGGTACGTAAGAAAATTCATCTCGACCCTGCAAAAAGTGACAACTTATTGAAGTCCTCTAATTAAATTAAATTCAAGAACGGAACCCACTGGGAGTTTATTTGTACCAGGAGGCACATAAGTTGCTTAGAAATGATATTTGGGTTCATTTTAACAGATATGAAATCCTTTTTCGCAGCGTCTAACGCCGAGTACAACGTTCGTTTAGATTTTACGTAGGTACTTTGTTTAAATTTTTCGTAAATTAAGTATTTGTTACTATCCTATCTACGTAAAACAATAAAAAAGTATGTAGATATTTCTTATTGTTTCACGTAAATACCAGATAGGTACCTAATTATTCCATATCCTTACGAATACCCTTATCTAATTAGTCTCCTCTAAAAGCGGCGTGAGTCGCACGAAAAATAATATGCGCTGCGCGCTAACGAACACGGGCCTACGCGGCGCGCAGGTTTTTCGATGGCCAACTCACGCACTCGCTCTAGTTTTTGGCTTGGTTTGTTGCACACAAACATAATCTTAGTCTTTGTAGGAAAAACTTATTTCTTCTTAACCCTTCAGATACCGTCAATTAGAGACACAATAGTAAGACAATAGATGCGCGGCCACCGGTGGTCGCTTGGGGATTCATGAACTAAAACTATTTTTCTTAAAAAAAAAATTTAGAAAAAATAAACATGCGGAACCCTTTATCCACTGTTTGAAGAAATACCAGGAGTAAGAGGTTTGTTTTTAGTCATAAACAGTTCAATGACACCGATCAGCTGACTTTTTGCTAGTGATGTATTGGTTTCAGTTTGAAATGTTCGGTTTCTGGTATCATATGTATGGAATAAATCACAACTTCCTACCATGTAAACATAAGGTTAGAAAACCCTTTCCGTATCGTTTGTTATCTTATCAAGAGGCCGTGCACTTGGTATGTATACCCCCTTTTTGTTACACGTTGTATAGATATATATTCGGGAAAGTGTATTATAAAAAAACTGTTCTATTTTATTAGATAGTATAATTATGGAAAATTCGGTTTTAAAATTTTAACTTTATGGTATGTCACATTAACAATTTTATTGTCAGTGCCATATTTATTTATTTAATCTTCATGCAACACAAAGTGGGTACATAGACGAACTTGTGCGGAGTGCATTTGGTTTACTGTTTTGTAGGTACAGGTAGAAAAAAATATAAAACAAAATAAATATATTGTATGAATTTTATTTAAATATTATTTTAAAAGAAGGGATTAAAATAATTTACTGTGTGCGATTCATAGATACATGTTACTAGTAAATAAGTATATACCA
The DNA here is from genome assembly GCA_949319445.1 of Mythimna lalbum. Taxonomy (NCBI): domain Eukaryota; kingdom Metazoa; phylum Arthropoda; class Insecta; order Lepidoptera; family Noctuidae; genus Mythimna; species Mythimna lalbum. The sequence continues at coordinate 11,776,981 of OX439356.1, read as the reverse complement.
ATATGTTACAATTTAGTAGGTAGTAAAGCCATTTCAAAAATAGCTAAACTTGAGACCGAAAACGAAGTGATATTATATTTTTTTCACATTTTCTATAAAAATAACAAATTCAAAAATTATAAAAAAAAAATAATTATAATAATTATAAATACCAATTATATTTTTATAAATCATAAAAGCATTTAAGGATTATTTTATAATTATATAAATTTATCAATTTGTGCCTAAGTAATTGAAGATAACTCGTGAATCGTACAAATATGCGTAAAAATCATTTGTAAAACTGAATACAGTCTTGAACTTATTAAAGTAGAAGAACAGTAAGTACAGAATTAACATTTAATTTCAGGAAGCTCACGGCCCTTGCATTTGTCCACCCATCCGTGCCATGCCTCGAAGCCATGAGCATCATGAATGATCTTGGCGCACTGGACTTGATGAGTGACGTCATCCAGCACCAGATCTATAACAAAAAATTTAAAATAATAATAATATTCCACAACTATCACACAACGCCGTCTAGTCCCAAGCTAAGCAGAGCTTGTGTTATGGGTACTAGACAACTGATAAACATACTTATATATTTCTAAATACATACTTATTATAGATAAATTACACCCAGAAAAAAAAAAAAACCCAGACAGAACAAATGATCATGCTCATCACATAAACATTTGTCCTGGGTGGGAATCTAATGTAAATAACACTACACAGTGGAATTAAATAAGATATTTATAATTTAAATATACTGACAATACAGCTCATCGTAAAAAGATGTGACAGACACTTATGTTTCTTAATTGTCTATGTGACCATAGTACATATTGTATTACCTATTTTCAACACCCCCACTTAATCCAATATGCTTAACACAAAACATATGTTTAACTCCACATAGACCTTTAGTTAACATATCTGCAGGCATAACCTTTGTATCACAATATTCAATACATATTTCATTATCATTAGCTAACTCACGAACAAAGTGATACCTAATGTTTATATGCTTAGACCGTCTACCAATTGATGGACTATACACTAATTTACTAGCACTTTGACTGTCGCTATATATAACAATAGGTTTTTCAATCTTTCCTGCCAATTCGGCTAGTAAACCCTTTACTGAAATTACCTCCTTGGCAGCCTCACAAATGGCAATATATTCTGCTTCTGCAGTACTAAGTGCAACAGAACGCTGTTTGCGAGCTTGCCAAGCCACAGCAGCACCACCAAAAAACAAAGCATAACCAGTAAATGAATGACCATCACTATTACTACCCCAATCAGCATCAGCGTAGGCCGTCATAGGCTTACGTGTTCTTTTGTAACACAGTGCATATTCAGATGTACCTTTAAGGTATCTCAGAACTCTTTTCAAAGCATTAAAGTGTGTACTATTATTGTAGGCATTAAATTGGCTCAGATAACTGACCGTAAATGAAATGTCAGGTCTCGTTGCACAGGCTAGATACATCAAGGAGCCTATTATTTCTTGATATCTTCTATCATCTTGCTTATCTCCTTTCTCTAACCTTAAGTTACATTCTATTGGAGTTCCAACAGCATTACAATCTTGCATGCCATATTTTTCCAAAATCCTTTTAATATAATTACTTTGCTTCAAATAAACTTCACTCTTTGACCTGTCTCTCGTAACAGTAATACCCAAACAATCTCTTACTTCACCTAAGTCTTTAATCTTAAAACGTTTCCCAATTTTTGTTTTAAGTTCTTCAGCTTTTGCAATTACATCTGTGAATATATAGAAGTCATCCACATAAAGAGCAATAGCCAAGAAATGTTTGGTATTTTTAGACATGTACACACATTGATCATATTTTGATGGAACCAAACCTATTTCTAAAAGGTAAGTGTGTATTTTCTCGTTCCAGCAACGAGGCGACTGTTTCAAACCATATAATGATTTAATTAACTTGCAGACTTTTCCTTCTTCCCCCCTTTTAACAAACATTTCAGGCTGTTCCATATACAACTCCTCATCTAGGTCTCCATTTAGGAAGGCAGTTGTCACGTCTATATGGTGAACTTCTAAGTTTCTTTCCGCAGCCAAACCAAGTAAAAGCCGGATAGAAGATAGCTTGACTACTGGAGCGAAAGTTTCGAAATAATCTTCTCCATAAATTTGAGAATAACCTTTCGCAACTAGTCGCGCTTTATAACGTTGAATAGATCCATCTGCTCCCCTCTTCAGTTTAAAAACCCACTTGCTTTTTACAACATTTTTGTCTGGACGATTTACAAGTTGCCACGTTTTATTTTCAACAGAATCGAACCCACGACTTCTGGCATAGCAGTCAGGGCTTCTGGCATACCACTAGACCAACAGGCCAGTCAAAAAAAAATTGTAATTAAATAAATATATGATAGTCTATCATGGATGAGAGAAACTGAGTTATGTCCAATTGGGAGGCATATGTCCGACTGTCCAGCATACGATTATTGGAACCAAATTTTGTAACTTTACTAATATTTTAATATAATAAAATACAATTAATATCTATGAGTATTCTGAGCTGCCGCACAGCTACCGAGATATTCATAATGAGAAAACTCAACAAAACTTCTCAACCTGGGATTCAAACCGTCCACCGTCGTATATTCATCCGCTCATTACACAAGCGAAAATTTATTTAAAAAATATATATAAATTTTTTCTTTAGAAAAGAAGTTTCCATAATCCATTACAGTCTTTTTTAACTCACTGTTTTTTTTTAAGGTGGAAAATCATCCACTGACTTCGAAAGCGAGAGGTCGTATCAGACTTAAACTATACCTATGTTCCTTCTTTGCCTTGCGTTCCAGGAACCCGGGATTCCCTTTCGGACTACCCATGGTAGACTGGTGAATCTAAAAAACTCTTACAGAAACTGGTTTTAATAATAATATTTACCTTTGCACCTCACGTTGCAGCCCTTGCCTGGCTCGTCACCAGGTTCGCACCAGTATTGGTCGTTTATCTGAAATATTCCGTAGTTTTTGGATCCGTCTGCGGCAGTAGAACTAACATCGGTTCTTCTAAAACCCGACGCATTTACCAGGCACACCCCTAAAATAAAATAAAACATAACATTCGGTAATGTGCTCCACTGGCAACACTGACGGTAATGTCTATGTCTAACTCTACGGGCAACACTGACACACTTTTAAAATTTGGAGCTTATTTGAACCGATCTGGTTAGTTTAAGTATGATGATGTATTAATTTAAAATGTTGGCTTAATTTTGCAAAAGGGGCACGTTAGTGACTGAGAAACTTATTTCTAGTTTACCCAATAGAGATATTTAATTCAGAAGCGGCTAAAATTAATCAAACCGTTTGAGTATGTTTTGTAAATAAGGCCTAATATTTTAAGTTTTGTGGAAAAGTGGGTGAAGTTATTGTTAACGGGACTATGGATTCCAGAGAATTTAAAAAAACCTTTTTATATAAAAAAAAAATAACCAACTTCACTAAAATATGTCAACTAAATGGCTGTATAAAATTTTTCAGCTTTATTATTTTTGCTGTTTGTCTGTTTATTCTTTATGAATTCAGCAAAGGTTTCGCCAAACCCAACCGTTGAATAATAAAATAGGTACTAAAGATTTTAAAAGTAAAGCTCCATCATTTTAAATAACTATATAAATACCTATTTCGAAATAAGATTGGTGGCGCGTGCAGTGCGTTTTCATCAATATAAATATATTGCAACGTAATCATCAAACTATTTATTTAAAAGTTGTGAACCCTGAAAACGCATTGATCAAGAAAGTACCGGTAAAAAATTATTGTTATAAGTGCTGTCAGGAGGTGACGCCGAGTACGCTGTTGCTGAGCAACGGTAGTCAGGGCGCCGCCGCCGAAGTGCCTTCGTCGGTGCCGCGGCGCCCCAGGCCGCCAGCATCCGCTGACATCTGTCACCGATGACATTTTGTGTTTTTATCAGTTTTTTCTACGTTTTTGTTTCTTTCAAATTATTTATTTAGTGTTTAAGTGAAACTTTTGTACATATTTATATATATACACGTCTAAAATAGTTACATACAATACATGCAGTTAAGTGGCAGCAGTGATGTTGCGGAAGTCAGTGCAAGTCAACCTTCGACATCACTGAATGTTCTGGAGAGGTGCCCTCTGTGCACCCAGGCACGGTTTTTTAAAGGTAAGCGGGGTCTGAAGGTGCATATTGGGAAGGCACACAAACCTCAAAATGCACTCACTTCAGACCCTGTTATTGGTTCTACAACTCTTACGCCGACTACATCAACATTTGACGCGCTTTGGAAAACTCTCACAAAATTCAAAAACTCTGTTTCTGTTTTAAAGCGAGTTCCTCGCGGCGCTAGGCCTGTTGTAGCGCAACACTTAGCAGGATGCATTCGTCTTGCTGCCCGGTAGAACTCGCTAAGTGCCTGGGAACAACTGCTCACCTTCCCTTACAGAATATTGCATGTTGAAAAGAATTTGGCAACCAAAAAGACCTTAACCACACAAATTAAAGAAAATTGTAATATTTCGGCTTATAATTTGGATTCAAAATTTTCGACACAGACACAAAGTTATACCTCTGCAAGAGGTATTCCATATCTGGTCGAATCTAAATTAGGGGAAGGTGACATTAGCGGAGCAGCCAGAATTCTTTTCAGTAGTGATGTGATGGCTCCGTGTTCTCCAGAAACTCTAGTAGCTCTGGAGAGTAAACACCCTGCCCCAGCGGATGGCCTCTCTTTTCCTGACCCTCCTGATTCGGACGTTTATACCCTCACCGTTACAGGTCGAGAGGTAATCTCAGCCGTTTACTCCTTCCGGAGCGGCTCTGCTGGCGGCCTCGACGGCCTAAGTCCTCAACACCTGAAGGACCTCATGTGCTCAGGCGCCGGGGAAGCTGGTGAGTTGCTCTTGAAGGAGCTTACGACTCTGGTTAACCTAATGCTCTCAGGCAAGGTGAACGAGGCCGTCATCGACACCCTGTACGGGGCCAATTTATGTGCCCTTCGCAAGAGAGATGGCGGCATCCGACCCATTGCCGTGGGCACTACATACCGTCGTATGGCAGCCAAGATTTGCTGTAAATTTTATGGTGAGGCTGTTTCGAAAAAATTTCAGCCCCTGCAGCTAGGCTTCGGCTCCAAAGGGGGCTGCGAGGCTGCCGTACACGCCTTATCGACCTACCTAAATTCTAACTTAGGAGGGGTCATCCTGAAAGTTGACATAAAGAATACCTTCAATTCGGTTAATAGGGACACCTTGCTGGCAGAATCTAAAAAAGAAGTACCCCAAATTTTTAGTTTTCTTTGGCAATGTTATAGACAACCTTCCAAATTACTATATCGGGAAAACCTTTTGGAATCCGCAGTTGGCTGTCAACAAGGTGATCCCCTCGGGCCAGTGATCTTCAGTTTAGCCATTCACCCTATTATTCGGCAGTTAAATTCCAAATTAAACGTTTGGTATCTCGACGACGGAACCCTAGGAGGCGATGCAGACATAGTTTTTAATGATTTACATTTCCTAAAAAATCAACTCCACTCAATAGGACTCGACCTCAACTTTTCTAAATGTGAGTTATTCTTATCTGACAGTACTGACAGACAACAGACTCTTTCCAAATTTAACACAATAGCCCCGGATATCAAAATTATAGACAAAAACTCTCTTCGTCTCCTTGGGTCTCCTATTTTCGAGGATTCCTTTCCCAATTTCGTTGAGGAAAAAATTCAAAACTTTAATGATGTTTCGGAAAGATTGCTTGAAATTAATATGCATTCGTCCATCACTTTAATTCGCTTTTGTTGTTTCGGACCTAAATTAACATATTTCCTCCGCGCTTCTCATTTATGGAAACACAACCATCTTCTGGAAAAAATGGACCAAATTATTCGAAATACTCTTTCATCAATTTTAAATGTGGCTTTGGACGATCGAGCTTGGGGTCAAGCTACCCTTCCAATCCGTATGGGAGGCCTCGGTGTCCGTAAAATTACCAGTATCAGTTTACCAGCTTTTATATCTTCGGTTTACGGCACTGAAAAATTAATCAGGAATATCCTATCTTTCTCACTGATTGATTTTGATGTGCCGTGCTTCACCGAGGCTATAGACGCTTGGAGACTCGCTTGCCCGAATTCTAAACAGCCCGACAACCTTTCTTCCCAAAGACGGTGGGATGAGCCGCTTTGCAAAGTAGTACAAGAAAATCTGTTGGCAACATCAGAGACTACTGCAGAGCGTGCGCGCCTGCTAGCTGTGGGTGAATGGGAATCGGGACTCTGGCTTCACGCACTTCCGTCGTCGAACATAGGCACCTTGCTCGATGATACTACCTTCCGCCTCGCTACTGCCCTACGTCTTGGCGCTCCTTGTTGTTCTCCTCATCGCTGCCACTGTGGCGAAGTTGTCAACAGCCTCGGTCACCACGGTCTGTCATGCAGCCGAAGTGCGGGACGCATAGCGCGGCACGCAAATATCAACGACATCATCCGTCGCGCTCTTGTCACCGTCGGCGTTCCGGCCGTATTGGAACCTCATGGCCTGGCACGCGACGATGGCAAAAGACCGGACGGTATGTCTCTATTTCCATGGAAGATGGGTAGGCCTTTAGTGTGGGACGCTACTTGTGTCGATACTCTTGCGCCATCCCATCTTCCTAGCTCGTCGTGCTGTGCTGGTGCTGCTGCAGCGGCTGCAGAGAACCTCAAGCGGCGGAAATATAATAACCTTGTTGGTAATTATGTTTTCGAGCCGTTTGGGGTTGAAACTCTTGGATCGTGGGGTCCGAGTGCTCACAAATTATTTAAAGAACTTTCGAAACGCCTCGTGGACACATCGCGTGACCCAAAGGCTGGCTTTTACTTCGGTCAAAGGATAAGCATTGCCATTCAGCGTGGCAATGCCGCCAGCCTTTTGGGTACATTACCAGTCGACAGCGATGCGGAGGAATTTTTCGACGCCTTACATTAAATTGCCATTTTTTTAGTTCTCTAGGGTTTTATTTTAATTTGTTAAGTTAGTTTTAATTAATTTAAGTTTATATCTAGAATTAATTATTTTATGGTTTACAATAAATAAATAACCTAAAATATTGAATTGAATTTAAGGAGATCCCTCAATTTTCGATCCCAATTTGGTCAATATGGGACCATTTGGGAAGTTTACTCTTTCAAACAAAAAAAAATCATTTTTCAAATCGGTTGGCAAGCGACAAAGTTGTGCGCGAACAAACATTAAAAAAAAATACAAACATCCAAATTGAAAACCTCCTCCTTTTTTAGAAGTCGGAAAATTTACGTTTCTCCAAAAAAATAAAATTGGCCTTAGATAACGGGAAAATCGGTTTTGCTAATTAATCAAACCAGCCAACAGGTAGACGTACGTAATATAGGGTTCGAAGTTGGCATCATTACAAAAAAATAAAGTAATACATACGTTGTTCGAATTTTGGCGTATTGTGTTAATGTGTTCGATGCTTTTAGGCTGAATGAGGACGATGATCAAAAAACGAGAGAAACAGGATAAAAGCAACAAGAAGTCAAAATTCATAAAAGGTAAGGTAGGTATTGTATTTGATTATCTTAAGTTAGTCAGATAAAATTACAAATCTATGATGAGCATAGTGACCATTATTTAAAAAAATATACTAATAAATTTAGCATATATTTCCTTCAATAAAAGTTACATTAGAACATATTTATAGTGAGTTCTCATGAATAAATTAGTCAAATAAATAAAATACTTACAATCTTTGAGTTGATCCTCTGGAATGCCATGCTTCTTAAATTCCCCCACTATTTCACATACTGTCAATGTTTTGCCAAAAGTTTTTGATATAAAACATAACAGCACAACCAACAGAATGGCTCGCGACATTTTGGCACGTTATCTTCTCAAGAATTAAGTAGGGTAGGTAACCAATTTTTAAGGTGTCAAGGGAATTGGATAACTGTGTGCTACACGATGAAAGATACTTCAGTGACTGCTTCAATTGTGGAATGAAGGATCATGTATGCGCTTATATACTGTTCTATGTCTGCCACTTATCCCACGCAAGTAATGAAAAACTCCATTCCATCTATTATAAGCTGTACATACTTTAATAACTATTAAAACAAGTTTTGCCATTTTGTGGACCCATTAGTACTTATTTAGGTTTAGGCTGACTAAATATAATAATCTAATTGTCTAATTAGGAAACTTCTTATTTGATGCCCACGCCATAATTCGAAAAGTAGATAGGTTTTTGTCAACCTAAAACAAAGGGTGGATTCGCAAATGTATACTGTAGCGACATATATGGCGCTACATATGAATTAAACTATGAAAGCCTGCATCACGCAATTACATTATTTTGCGTGTGATATAAAGATACACAACCGCCTGAAATCACTCAGGAAGCTGTCCAGATCAGACAAAAATTTGTCTAGTTTGAGGATCATCCCTTTTTAACGGTGGTAGTATAAAGATATGTGGGACTTTACACTCTGTTCTGCATACCTACTTCAAAACTGTTAAAGATAGCCTCTTTCTCATTAACCCTTCAGATACCGTCAATTAGAGACACAATAGTAAGACAATAGATGCGCGGCCACCGGTGGTCGCTTGGGGATTCATGAATTAATAGTATGATTTAACATTTATTTACAGTCAGTTCGTGGTCAAATTGTGATTTAAAAATATAGCTGTGGGCTTATTTGTGGGGCCCTGATGCATCCCGACTTGGCTCCCAAAAAGAAAGGAAGAGAAATCGTCTTCAGTTCATTGCCTTATACAATATTTCCTATACTTAAAAGACAAAATCTAAAAGTTCCGTCAATGTGACGAAATATGTAAATTAGACGTCGTTTATAAAAAAAAATAACTACTGACCATAAAAAGCTAAGAAAATCCAAAAATTTCACAAAATATTGAAAATTTTGTAAATAATGGCACCAAAATGATAAACATGGCAACAAAAGTATTACATATGCACTTATATCGTTCCGTATCTCAGTCGGTTAAAACAAAATTCTAATAGAATTACTTTATTGTCCGTCTGCCCGTTTGTCATATTGATGTGGAGGTAAAATCTGAAATTATTACCAAATACACAATAATATAATAATGCTGAAACACTACTATGGATGAAGATCTGATCAAGTGACGGAAGGCTACTTATAGAACTCCATCTAAAAAAAATGTATAATACAAACATACCAGTCAGTAATACAAAATACTCTCAACTTAGGGGACCAAAGAAGTTAGTTTTAGCCAGTAAAAGACTACACGCCCGCCCAATCCGCCCACGAGCGGGAAAAGTCATTGAATCATTCAATAACTTTTCCCGATGAAATAAAAAAAAAAATACTTTCCTTGTATTTATAATGAAAAGCACAGTGCTTACCTCGGGGTGAAAGTTACTTATTTCGACCCGAGAAAGAGTTCGAGGGACTAAATAACTCTCACCCCTAGTGTAACAATGTACTATTACTATGTTATTTTAAGGTTTCAGAAAGCACATGCTCAAAATCGTCTGGTTTTACGTTTACTAGACGTAGAAGTAGGCAAATGCTTACCATCAGGTGAGATGGTGGTCACACGCAAGCCTATTAATAATAAAAAATATTCAAAAATAATGTTCTAGGTCAGTCTTGTTACCTGCCGGTGATGAAATTGGTTAAAAATTATGGTCGTTAGAGACAAGTATTGAATTACTATTAATTAATAGACGAGAGTTTTCATCAGCCTAGATCGAGTACAAGGAAAAGTTCATCTCATTGAAAAAAAAATGTCCATTTTCCTTAATGTGACAATCTTTTTGCAAGAGGGGAAAACGTTTGTGTAGGACGTTTAAATTAAAGATAATAATACCAACGGAAGACACACCAGGAAACACGACATCACATGTTATGTTCGCGTAGGCGAGATGAACGCGTTCAAAGCCATCCAAAGGCACAGGATCACGTCATTCATATCCAGGGTTGGTACGAGTACGTGTAGAAACAGTATAGTAAAAGATCTTGCCGATAGAATGTGTTCTACGATACCAGCCCCCCTAGCCAAGTTACAACCGTTTCGCTTGCGTCGAACGCTTCGAGTTGACCTTTTTTTTTTGTCGACGGGGAAAACCACCTTATGACAAAACTCGCTCTTGGGTGAAGCGGGAGATAGTGTCTGACTCTTACTGACTAAAAACCCCGCGCCGTTCCTTCTAGCCTTCGGCTTCGGCTCTAGTTTCCTTTCGGATAACCCCGACCCAGCTGGCAACTGTTACTGGCAACTGTTACTGGCAACTGTTGCTGACAACTCCTTGAGGCGCGCGGGAACGTTGCGCGCCGTCGACGTCTTGGCTCGGTCCGGACGGTTACCGGACGATCAGACAGCGAGCTACCCATGGCTCGCTGTCCGCGAGTCCGCGTCTACGGTGGCTGGAAATCGGGATCGGAATCCAGGTGGCGGGGGCGGCGAGGGCGCCATTGCCTGAAGCAGTCGGCCTCCTCCTTTGCTAGCATTAGCGACCGCCTTCCACTCCTCCTCGCTCCGGACCATGGCCTGAACCAAGGGCCGGCGCGAGAGGTCTCCGCAGCCGATCGCCCCCCACGAGGGCACGGCGGTGCTCCTGCCGCCAATTCTTTTGTTCTGACCACGTGACTGAGCGTTGAGACGACGTCGTTCCCGTACATTTGAAGTTTTCTACTAGCGTTAAATATCGCAGATTAACAACTTGGCTAGGGGTACAGGACCTACAAACGTAAGCTGACGTTGGCTTGCGTTGGCTGCTTAGTTTTAGTGATCATGTTTTTAGGGTTCCGTACCTCAAAATCAAATAACGGAGCCCTTATAGGATCACTTTGTTGTCCGTCCGTCTGTCTATCTGTATGTCTGTCAATACTCTTATCTCTGAATCACGTAGAAGTATCGAGTTGAATTAAATTAATTATTGACTCAGGTTTGCGGTCCCTTAAACTGTAAAAAAAATCAAGCAATCACGTTATTGGTCTATAATTTTTAGGTTCCGCGGTACTACCTGATTTTTGGGGCAGATGGGTAACTCCTGTTGTAAAGAACTCGGGTAGCGAACCAGACTCTAAGACAGCCTGATACTGAGATGCCAAATGAGCGTGCGTCTGGCCCTGGAGATTTCCAATTAGTCAACGGACAAACTGCACGTGCTACGTCTTGTCCAATAGTTTGCTCTCCAGATCATTTTTTTAAATTCTATTAAGTTTCTACTAAGTAGATGTTAAAAGCTAGATTCTGAATTGGGAATTTACGCGTATGAATAACGTATCGAACCCTACTGGAACGTTAATATTGACTGGTTTCAGAGTAAATTCGGGATCGATAGATACCCATTGTAAATTCTCAATTCGAATATTGGCAGCAGCATTTGTATTTTGTATTTTGATATTTGTATTTTTTTTAAAGGTAAATAAGCCAATTAACCTAAGTTTTTTCTGAATCATTTTTGTTTCGCAAAATAGGTATAAGAAAATAAAATAAAATTAACGGTTCTAGCTTTTTATTTATTTGTGTTTTATAGAGCTTTCTCTGTTTTCTTGGTGACTCCTTTAAACTAACTTGGCAATGAGCCAGAGTTGCCGACACCCTGAACCCAAGAGAAATCGATCAAGTTAGAAAAATTTCAATAATAAAATTAATATGTTATTATCTTTGGAATACCTCAGTATACCCTCGTGCATATGCCTTTAGAGGTAACCGAACTGTTATTATGATTATAAATAATTTAAAAAATTTGCTTTGCATTTAAATTGTTTTAAATTAAGCATAAGGTAAGCTCAGCACAGCATGATTTTGAACTGGTCCATATTTTGTCTTCTTTCCTTAAAAAAAGAGGTGCTTCATCGGATCCAAATAAGATATTTTTTTAAACCGTCAGTGTTGTGTGTGAATATTAAATGAACTCTTGTTTAATATTTAATGCTTCTAGAAATCTAGACTTAGCAGATTCAACGGCGCGTATTTCAATGAAAGAAATTCTTCTTCTTCCTGCCTTTATCCCATATTAGGTACTTGGAGTCGGGGCAACACGTTTTTTTCTTCCATTCTGTTCTGACACCCGTCAAACTATCACTTACTCCTATTTCTTTCATCTCACTCCTCACACAATCCATCCATCTTTTCTTCGGTGAAAGAAATTACGATTTGGTACAGATTTTCCTTTGCGTAGGTATTAGATATTTGGTTAATTTTCACTACGTACAACACAAGCAGGGTGAATACACATTGCTCTCATTTCTACAACCATTGCTAGCACAATCGTGGTTTTGTATCACCTTTACTCAAATATTATAGATTTGCACGAAAGGGGGAATAAAATAAAAAGATTTTTTTGCTTTAGAGCGCTAGTACCTACTCGTACCTACTTTAGGAGGGGTTCCCTACTTGAAATCGAATGACGCGAGATCGAATAACACTTGCTCGAAAATGTTTACTCGATAGTACTTAAAATCGATAAATTATGAGTTCGACAGTTCACTCCCTCGATGCATCAAAATCTCGAATAACTATAAACTCGAATCATCGGCAGCACGAAGGCTCATTGTTCGATGTATAAAATCTCGAAACATAATTTCTCGACCGACCAGGGATTATAATTTATCGATTTCAAGTACTATCGAGTAAACGTTTTCGAGCAAGTGTTATTCGATCTCGCGTCATTCGATTTCAAGTCGGGAACCCCTTTAGGAGTCATGGCACAATTTAGCGGGTTGTTGTATTTGATGATTTTTTATTCTTCTATTTGATTTTTCTGCAAACTGTACATAAAAAACAAGTGTGATGAGTTTACAATGCTCCAAAATATTTTAATACGGTAAAATATTAGTTTTTTGTGTCGAGTATACACATACTTTTTTTGTATGACGAATCGACAATGTGACAAATTCACAATAACCCAATTCATAATTCTAATGCTACCTAAACATAGCATTATTTTTTTTTAAGTTTTTTTTGTCTTCTCTGTCATAGTTGCTTTGATTAATTATTTTAATTACCATTAGGAATGTAAAAGTTTTTAAATAATTAAATGCAATATTTTATTTCCAAACTAGTAATATTTAGAATGTAACAGGTTTAGTATTTCATGATTTATCCGCATCCTTCGCATCAACGTCAAATGGCTTCTAATAAACGTCGGCGACCTCAAAAAAGATATTTAATTTTGATGTTTTTTAGAGTTCCGTACCTCAAAAGAAAAAAACGAATCATCATCAATATTATCATTATAAAATCATCACTTTGTTGTCCGTCCCTCTGTCTGTCTGTTTATCTGTCGGTCTATTAATACCCTTTATCTCGAGAACGCGTGAAGGTATCGAGTTGAAATTAAAACCATATAACCAGGCACTCAGGTCTCCGGTCCCTTCAAGCTTTGAAAGAAACAAAACTTCTAAGTTAACGAATAAAAAAGATACGGCTGTTTATGTCGCTAAAAATCGAATATTTTGATACTTTCAAAGATCGAAATTCGTAGGGTGCTTCCCGCAAGGCCTTACAGCATAAGTATGAGAAAAAGCCTGAAAACGGTAAATTTGTTGTTACCTATAATAAATGTACTGGTTTCAAATTTTTGGCCACAAAAAAAAAATTTGCAATTCGGAAATATCTTAGAGACTCCATTTGGGAATTGTATTATGCACGGAACCCTCAGTGGGAGAATCCGGCTCGCACTTGCCCAGTTTTATTTTACATGTTTATTCTTGGTGTCATTTTTTAATAATCACTGCGCTCAATAACAGTAAAAACTAATGTCGAAAAAAGAACTCCTCTAAAGCAAAGTATTACTGACTATACTATACATTCTCTACATGTTTTAATATATAGTAAAAGTAACTAGATATTAAAAATTTGATCGAAGAAAAATTTGGCTAGATTTGGAAATTCAAATATCAACATTCTCTTCGACTGACGATATAATTTTCATATTATTTGAAATTAATTTGGCTACCCGGCAAAGCCCTTGGATTGGTCGAACGTAGGTATACTACATAAAAGAAATTCGTATCCGAAATCTTTTACACTTCACCTATTTAAGTACAAATATAAGTAAATACCATGACTATCACGCGGGTTAAACCGTTGACAGAAGCTAGTAAACATAAATATTCTTCATCCTTCCTTTCTTTCCTTATTTCACCTGGAAATTAATTTCCCAACCTCAATATTTTCAACCGATACCTAAACACTAGGCAAATTACGACTAAAACATACATATTTAGGTCACCGCTAGACTTTTAATCTGTTTTAATCTAGGAAGGACCAAAAAGCCAGGTTTCTGGGTTGGTGGTTCAGGATTACTACATAAAACTTAGGATATAATATATACAAATCGGCCAAGACGGTGGTAAGGTATTTGAAATAAAAGTCTGGGTTCATCAAGACCCTACGCTCAACCCATTGGTATTTTAATATCGCCATGAACCATTTGACCTCAATCCCCAAGAAAATGGTACCTATGGTTTAAGAGGAAGAGACCGGTGAACTGCCCATAAAAGAGCATCATCGGCATTTGCGGATCCACCCTTCACCTTAGGAAGACAGGTACCAACCGACTTTACTGGGGCCAGGGTTATCCGAAAGAGAGCTCGAGCCCCGGTATGAAGGCTAGAAAGAACAGAGTCTGACACTATCTCCCGCTCCGCCCAAGAGCGAAGGTTGTCATTGGACGATTTTCTCCCACCATAAAAAAAAAAATCCAACCGATTTTTAGAACCATCGCGCATCAAATTGAATGTCTCCTAATTAGACAATTATTTTATTAATCGATCTGCCTAAACCCAAGTACCAATTGGACTCTCAAAACCGCAGAACTTGTTTTGATAGGTATTTAGGTACTCATAATAGATACTATTGTTTACGGGATTTTGTGCTCAAATAATTTTTGCTTTCCTTGTGTGTCATAGGGATAAGTGGCAGATGTAGAACAGTATATAAGCGCACTCATGATCCGTAATTTCACAATTGAAGCAGTCGCTGGAGTTGCTTTCACCGACTCGCACACTATTATTTTTTCTGATAGCTTTCAACAGGTTTTACCAATCAAATAACCGTTTTCCTCATCGGTTTTATAAAAGCTCGGAATACTGTTCCCCTTGACACACACCATAATTGGTTACTCTGCTTAATTCTTGAGGAGATAACGTGCCGACATGTCGCGAGTCATTCTGTTGGTTGTGCTATTATGCTTTATGTCGAAAACGTTCGGCAAAACATTAACAGAATGTGAATTGGTGCGGGAACTTCGGAAGCATGGTTTTCCAGAGCATCAACTCAAAGATTGTAAGTACTTTATTTATTTATCTAATTATTAATACCACTTAACTCACCCGGGACAGTGAAATAAAATGTGTATGTCATAATGTAACTTTTAGTAATAATATTAAAAATCTTCATAATATTTTGTTTAATAATGATTACTTACAAGTTTTTCGCGAGTTTCCGATTTCATGACCTCCACAGGAATCGTGCACAGGAATCGTGCGACCTAAATTTTTTTATAAAATGATGTTAGGTTTTAGACTCTCAAATCACGTTGTCTAACTTAGCTCCAAGTAAAAGTTTCTGACCTCGCAATTTTATACAAATCCATGTCATTCCACTCATCTACGGCCAAAAGAAAAGTAAGATTTGTAATTAGGTATCTAACTTGAGATTTTCAAATATTGTTCTTTAAAATACAGAAATCGCGAAAAACAGGGTCCCTACCTAATAGTTTATTATTACGCAATTAACTTTTCTGGCTGGCATCCTTCTTCCCACGTATTTTCATCATCATCATCATCATCATTTAGACGAAAGATGTTAAACAAAACACACGAACATTCAGACAATGCATATATTTTATTGCAACGATGCCATCTTCAAATCTTAATATGTTTACTAACCTGTTGGTTTAATAACATAACAATTAGCAAAACCGGTTTCCCCGTTATCTAAGGCCAACAGCCTATTTCCTATAATATTTTCCTCCCTCTTCTTGTGTTTTGCATCCTCGTTGGTCCATTGTCCGAAACCACGGTGGAAGAGTATATATGAGGTCCTCAGTAGTTCGAGTAGTGTTAGCATTGTTTTCATTTGTAAATTTTTAGGAATCTAGGGTTATCATGGATATATGCCAAGATGAAGTTGTTAAAAAAGTCTCTCCCCCTTTTACATATAATTTCAATAAAATTATAATTTTTATATAAAAAAAACTATATAACGAAGATTTCAGTACTGTCTAACGACTTCTGAATTAAAATTCTCTACGTATAGATATTTTAACTAAGACTTTGTTAATCAGTGTTGATGCTGTGAGTGTTCTGGACTACATTTTGAACCTTTTAGAGAATACAGGTATAAATATTGTTTTTATTTTGATTTCAGGGGTTTGCCTGGTAAATGCGGAGAGTTCAAGACGAACCAACGTAGTTGGTCCTCCCAACAGTGATGGCTCCCACGATTACGGACTATTTCAGATAAACGACCGCTACTGGTGCAATAATGGTGATAAGCCAGGCAAGGGCTGCAACGTGCGATGCAAAGGTAAATTATTATTAAAACCTATTTCTGTAAGATTTTTTTAAATTCACCAGTCTACCATGGGTAATCCAAAAAGGAACCCCGGGGTCCTTGAACGAGTTCCTACAAAACCTTTCTTTAGTTTCACCAATATTACCCAGATTGACAGACTGTAATGGATTTATGAAACTTCTTTCGTATAGGAAAAAATATTAGAATGGTCTAAATGTGTGATTTATTTTATTGACAACCCTGTTTGTGTAACTAGAGTACGCAATTACGACGGTAAGGAGCCTGGGCTCGAATCCCAGGTTGAGTTGAGTTTTCCCATGAAAAATAATTTCTCAGTAGTAGTCCTGCCCAGAATAGTTATAGGTGTAAGTAAATAGTTGAACTTTGGTTCTAATCAATTATTCCTCACCTTGGAGCAATCGATAGTTTGATAGTTGGACATAGGCGTTCCAAACTCCCAATCAACATAAAGTAACTGGTTTAACTTCTCTTATCCATAGACTTTTAGACAAAAACTTATTTAATTACAATTCTTCCTTATTATTACAGATCTGCTGCTGGATGACATCACAAAGCAAGCCCAATGCACTAAGACCATTTTCGGAGTCCATGGTTTCGAGGCATGGTACGGATGGGCGAGCAGTTGCAAGGGTCGTCCGCTACCTGCACTTCCTTGTTAATGTTGTACTACCCTTCATTAATTTATGACTGTTTTCAGTTTTACAAGTGGTTTATATGCACACTTTCCGCAAGTTTTCTTTAAATTCCTAGGTACATATTTTCAACGAGTACAATTGTGAAATACTCTTGTTAAATGTGAAATAGTCTTTAAATGCATTTATAATTTAATAAAAATATAAAGGGTTATCATAAGCTTTAGCTGGATATTTGTATAGTAGGTAACATAGTATACAAAAAACATCATTATGACTATTTATCTTCACTTGAAGTTGAGTTTACTAAAAACCTATGCTGTCCAAAATTATTTATATTTGCAACGAATCTGCTACCTACTATATATATTATAAAACATTAGTTTATCTACTTATAGCATTGTTGTGTAGCTTTTCTATATATATTGCATACAGTTATTTGAAAATTATTTTCATCTCATGTTTCAATATCATATTTTAATAAAATTCATTTATTACGTACTTTCTTATGTGTTTTTTTTTCTATCTGTACCCAGTAATATAATTTGTGCTTCCTCCTACATACAGGTGTTGTGCGTGTAGTAGTTGTGAGTTGCATAAATAGTGGGCTAACGTTAAGGGGTTTTTTTTTTCTGTCGACGGGGATAATCATCATTGACGAAACCCGCTCTTGGGTGGAGCGAGAGACAGTGTCAGAGTCTTACTGACTAAAAACCCCTCACGCTATATATAACTACGCTATATATATATAAACAGTTACCGGACGATCGGACAGCGAGCTACCCATGGCTCGCCGTCCGCGAGCCCGCGTCTACGGTGGCCGGAAATCGGGATCGGAATCCCGGCGGCGGCGGCGGGGGCGCCGTTGCCTGATGCGGTCTGCCTCCTCCTTTGCTTGCATTACTGCTTCGCAGAAGGAGGCGACCGCCTGCCATTCCTCCTCGCTCCGGACCATAGCCTGAACCAAGGCCTGGCGCGAGAGGGCTCCGTCGCCGATCACCCCCACGAGGGCACAGCGTTGCTCCGCCCAAGCAGGGCATACCTCAACTGTGTGCTCCACCGTGTCCTCCGGGCGTTCCGCACAGTGGCGGCACCCGGGCATCTCTTCCGCTCGAATCCGATGCAGGAACCTCCCGAACTTGCCATGTCCGGTGAGGACCTGCGTCATGTGGAAGGTAAGGACGCCGTGAGGTCTTTCCAGCCACGCCTCAAAGAGGGGACTTACCGCCATAATTGTGGCGTGCCCAAACGTTAAGGGGTCGATAGATCATATATTCAGCTATCACATACCACAATTTGAACCACTTTTTACCATAGGTCTCAAACTATCTTATATTTTTTTTTTTAAACCACACCACAACAGCGATACTAATTTAGCTCTGATTTCAACAAAAAAATCATTATTTTCCTATATTATTTTTTGTATATTACTGCTGAATACATGTGCTATTAATACGCAAATAACTGATTTACTGTAAACTTAAAATATTCAAGAAAAACTTATTGCACTTTAGTCTTCAGATAATTACGAGACTTTGGGCGCGAATAGTAGGGTTGTAACGGAGCTTCGCTTTTACTTCCATTACTGCGGAAGTTCCGCAAGAAATCGTATATTCGCATCCGCATCGGTATCCGCAAAATTTATGCGGAGTTAACGGAGTTATAACGGAGTTTTATTTACGTCATAAATTCATTATCATCGAACAATACCAAGCGAGCAGCGACGTTCGACGACGACTCAGCCGTCCAGTCACGTGTTGCGCTTGAAAAGGTCAAGAATAATCAAGATTCAGCGTGAGCGCCCACCGCGTTTACTAGAATCTTTCTAGTAATCAAAAAACTTCCAAATACTTTTACAAAGATTTTCTTTAAGAAATCGCTTCAAGCGATACAATAATACAAATAAGTGTCCCGCACACGGGCCCGATGTTACTCGTACTTTGTCTGTAATCAAATCTTGCAAATTAGATTTTGCATGTATGTGTAAATCAGATGACCATGCAAAATTATTATAACATGGAGCTGATCTGATGAAGGTACCGGAAGGTGGAATATATAAAATAAGGGACACGTATTTTTTTATTTGTGAACTAGCTATGCCCGCGACTTTGTTCGCGTGGATGACGAAACTTATCAATGAGTTTTTTTGTGTAAAGTGCTGTTTGTGTAGAACGTTATTTCATCATTTCAGCCGACAGACGTCCACTGTTGGACATAAGCCTCCTCCAAGCATCGCCACAATGATCGATCCTGTGCGTCCCACATTCATCGGATTCCCGCAACCTTCACCAGGTCATCGGTCCACCTTGTAGAAGGCCTTCCGACGCTGCGTGCCTTCCAGTACGGAGTCGCCACTCCAGAACCTTTCGGCCCTAACGGTCATCTGTTCTGCGAGCAATGTGCCCTACCCATTGCCACTTAAGTTTGGCGATTCTTCGTTAAGTAAGAAAATCTGCTATTTTGCATGAACTTTGACACTTCATAATTTACTCAAAAATTTAAAAAGGCAAAAAGTAAAACTATAGAAGCTTAGCAATTTTCTTAAGATCCTAAATGACAAGTTTTCAGAAACTTTTAAGGGTTAAAAAAAAACAGGTATTTCCTGGAACAAGTTTTGTAAAATATTCGAGTAAATCACGGAATTACCGAATACTAACAGAGTTTAGATTGCATTAGATGAAGCAACAAGCTTTTAAACCATATGCGATGTTGACGAAAAGCGAGTAGAAAAGGAGCCTCTTAATTCAATCTCTCAATTAGTGGAAACATTCTAAAATTTCGGGACAAACAAAAAAAATTTTTTTTCTTCTTTAGCAGCAACGTAATGTTTTGCATTGCGGCAACAAAGATTTATTGGCATTGCGGCAAAAATAATTATAGCCGCTTTAAGTATTTTTCGTTTATATTATATTTTTTCGTTTTTTAGGCTCGTTAATAAAGCGCAATTTTACCAACGCTCTGATTACGCTACAATTAAAATTTGACCTTGAGCATAAGAAATGAAAAATATGTCTTTAACATTTTATTGCGCATTTTATTCTTTGCCCAATTGTTCAAATATGAGAAGACTCAGCTGTCTGTGCGCCTTCCGTTTTATTATATCTACGCAGGCAGTACGTACGACACATTTGTCAAATTATTTTACCAGACCTAATTGATATCAGTGAAGTGTAACAGGTCTTCAGGTGTAAGAGTCTGAAACATCACGGTTAGGTACTGAACACTAGATTACGGTTATAATCTTTTCTAGTACCTATTACATTATATTTTTACCGATCATTTTTATCAACGTCAGTAACAAGTGCGGTAACTATCGAATTAAAAAAAATATCTGAGATCTCTTATTTTACGTGGAACTGATAAAAATAATGAGACCATTTGACTTGCCTTCAAATTACTTGTAATGTATCGCTTTATTTCATTCGATTTTAACATTTTCAATTTATTATAATTTTTGATATGTTTGACTTATTCGATTTTATTTTTTTATTGAAATTGCCATATGCATTAGTCCCTATTGTTACTAAGCTTCTACCGTGTATGTAAAATGTATGTGATGTGGCTATACCTACTACATTTAATTATTACTAAATGAGACTTTTTTTATAGTCACCATTAAAAACTAGACCAGTGTCGATAATTTTTGAAACGAAATAAAATCATAGTAGTATGAAACTCATTGGAAAAGGAAGAGAATATAACAAACATGAAAGAAAAAATAATTTACGGTCGATCTGAGGTCGGGAAATGGATGGATGTGCGCTTTTAAGGATAAAAAACAGTTTATCTCGATTTTCGACAAAACTACAGGTCTTAAGGAAAGAAAGTTAAATTGCAAAGTTGTACTTACACTTTTTTCACATAACCTCAAAATATGTGAAAAATTCAAATAACTAAGTTTTTGGTTTTTTATCGAAATTTGATAAAGATTTACCTTTTTATGTCCATTTGGGACATAAAAAGTTTTTTTTTTAATTTGAAATATTTATGTTTTCGACTTTATTTTGATTTAATATCGAAAAAGCAACCAATTTTCAGTTGAAAATTCTCACGTCAAAATATCTGCTTTTTTTAAAATCTCTAATTTTGGACGGTGTAAAAAAAATATCATTACTACGGTAAAATTTCTCAGAAAATACCAAAAAGTAAAAAAACTCGAATCCGAAAATTCTTTTTCTTAATCATTATGTACAATTTTGAATTATTTCATAAAAATTACACGTTAATTGCTCAAAAAAAATAAGATTGTATGTTACGTTCATAAAAAAAAAACCGAACCAACAAAAAATAATCAACAATCAAATCAGTTAATAAAGTTAATATTTAATAAGACACCAACAGTATTTTGAGAAAAGTGTAGAACCTTCTTTAAATTATATGTGTATTATATCTATATATATAAAAATCAATGCCACTTTTCGTTATTATTTTATAACTCAAGGCTCACCTATCCAAACCAAATTTTTAGGCTTTGTTCGGACTATTTAGTGGATAGTTTATGTGAAGTTTGGTAGGACACGTATTTTTTTATTTGTTAATTAAACCAAAAATTGCAAAGATTTAGCCCATTAAAGTTACGTGTAACGTCACGCCGTGCTGCATTTTTTCGCACGGGGTGACGTCACACGTAACTTTAATGGGCTATATCTTTGTTATTTTTAGTTTAATCGAAAAAAGAAAAAAATCGTGTCCAATATTTTTTTATAATCTAAAATACGGACTAAATAAAATGAAGTTATTTTGACCCTGGAAACTACCCTATTTAAGCCCATCAAAAGGTATTTACATAGACAAGTGGGGAAGGGACTAGGAGGGCCTGCGCCTTACTACCTGTTATTTCGGAGCACCTGTAAAAACCGTGCACTAGTATTTGACATACAGAGCAACATCGTTCATCATTCATAAAAATACACGTGCAGGCTGAGGCGCCGCGCGTCCCGCAAAAATAATATGCTTAATGTACTGGACGTTTCAGTTGTTAAAGTTACTTAATAATGCATTGACAAATAAAATTGTCTTTATCTTTATCTTTATGAAATATTCGTCGGCCAAGTTTAAATTTGCCGCCTGGAGTATGGACGCCGACTTGCAAATCCTCCAGATCCGGGGCTGTCGTTCATATAAACACAGCTTGAGTTCAGTGCATTGAGAAGCTGATCTTGGTAACTGAGATTCTGTACTCATGCGTTTATTAGTTAACAATATTCTTGCGCTTAGGAGATCGTAATAATTGGGTATTAAATGATTTCGCACTTGAGGAAGTAGTTAAACGGGCCGTAGAATAGTATTTAGCATTATACAGTATTTATGATCCGTAATTTCACTATTGAAGCAATCACTGGTGTTGCTTTCATCGACCCACGCACAATTATTTTTTCTGATAGATTTCAACAGGTTCTACCAATCAAATCACCGTTTTTCTCACCGGTTTTATAAAAGCTCGGAATACTTGACACACACTATATTGTTTAATCTGCTTAATTCTTGTAGATAACGTGCCGACATGTCGCGAGTCATTCTGTTGGTCATGCTATTATGGTTTATGTCGAAAACGTTCGGCAAAACATTGTCAGAATGTGAATTGGTGCGGGAACTTCGGAAGCATGGTTTTCCAGAGGATCAACTCCAAAATTGTAAGTAGGTACTTTATTTATTTAACTAATTATTAATACCCGTAAGCCCACCGGGGGCAATAAAACAAAATTCGTAAGATAACTTTTAGTAATAATATTAAAAATCTACATAATATTTTTTTTAATAATTATTAAAAAAAACCTATATAACGAAGATTTCAGTAGGTACTGTCTAGCGACTTCTGAATTAAAATTCTCTAGGTACAGTTATTACTAAGAATAATTTTGACTAAGAATTTGCTAATCAGTGTTGATGCTGTGAGTATTCTGAACTACATTTCGAACTCTTTAGAGAATACAGGTATAATAGTAGGTAGTTTATGTGACTAGGGGATAAATCAGTGTCTTTAAGTCGCGGGCGGCATGTTGAATTCCGAACGAGACGAAGGTTGCTAAGTTTAATCCCGAACTTTAGTGAGGGATCTATATAATTAACTCCCGAGCATTGCAACGGAGTTAATTAAGAAACCTGAGTGAAGTGAGGAATTCAAGCCGCCCAAGACAAAGACAGCTTTATCTCCGTGTTGCATACTCTACTTTTTACACCATCTGTGAGATAATTAAAAGACAATTTGGCCGACCAAATCATATATTACAGACTAGCACTTTGCCCGCGACTTCGTCCGCGCGCATCGCCGTTATAAGTGTTTGACCCTATGATTTCTTTATTATCATTGTAAAGCAAACTTTCAAAAGCAATTGTAGTCTTGAATTCGAAAGGAAGATCTTTCGGGATTGATGGATTACGCGGTATGAACTCGGTTTCTCCTTGAGCGGACCCGGTTAAAATAACAACTTCAACAATATTGCGGTTCCACTGTGCAATACTTTTATTTACATCCTGGTACAGTAACATAACTTTGAGACTTCAAATTCCTAAGCAAGATCACGGACGTACCTTCACGCAGTGCAAATTGGGGATCTCAGCAAAGGTGAGACCTTACTTCACGCCGGAATAGCAGTTCAATCTTTATCAAGCCTTAATTCGATCGTCTATGGTTCAGTAGTACTGTTCCCATCTTTGGGATGAGTCTGCCAAATACCAGCTTGATGCGCGGAAGTCGATTGAAAGGCGAGCCAAGAGAATCATCGGTAATGATGCACTTGTTGAGTCAAAGCTCTAAAGCCTTGGGCACCGCCACTAAGTTGCTAACCTGTCAGTTTTGTATCATTTACTTTTCGGGGAGTGTGGAATTGGAATTGCAAAATCAAACTCTGGAAGTCCTTTTCCTCATTGGACCACTTAGACGTACGGCGTTGCGCCACCGGTGCATAGTAGAAATCCCACCCATACGCACAAAGCGTTTTGGGAACACATTTATTGTGCGAACACCCAATGCGTGGAATTCTCTGCCGAAGTCTGTGTTTCCTGATAGCTACCACTTAGGGGTCTTTAAGTCAAAAGTGAATAGGTTACTTCTAGGCAAACGTGCTCCATCGTCGACCACCATCATCGCTTACGATCAGGTGATATGGTGGTCAAACGCGAGCCTATCATAATAAATAAATGAAAAAAACGCGCAATCAAAGTTCTCCGCGTGATTTGAAAAAAGCAACTATCGGGCAGTTGGCCACCAGACCTAACACCCGTCTGGCCGAAGGATCCTCCTTTTCCAATGGTGGTATGTGGGACTTCACTCTCTGTTCCGCATACTTCCAAAATAGTTTTCAGAAACTCAACCGGATAGTGGACTGTCCGGTTGAGTCGTCTGTTTTTACCAGAGTCTATTGAATTACACACTATTTCTTTAGCTTCAAAATGATGTCAACAAAATATCGCTGATAACAGCTGCTTGGTCGTTCTTAGGCGTCAATATAGCTCTTTCTCTTAGCCATACTAATGGTTAGTCCTTTATTTGAGCCACACCTGAATAATTTCTTTCTATCATCTCTTTGACTGTACTTACTACTGTTCACAATTTTTCTGGTATGACTATAACCCCATCTAATTTTTGGTACTTGCCGTTTTCTAATTGGAGTAAAAGGTCTTTTTTTGGTGGGAAAAATCATCCAGTGACAAAACCCGCCCTTGGGTGGAGCGGGAGATAGTGTCAGACTCTTAATAAAAACCCACCCCGTTCCTTCTAGCCTTCATACCGGGGTCGAGTTTCCTCTCGGATAACCCTGACCTCATTAGGCTTCGACCCAGCTGGGCCCCTCCTGTTGCTGACAACTCCTTGAGACGTCAACTCCGTCAACGTCTTGGGCTCGATCTGGACAGTTACCGGACCGTCGGACAGCGAGCTACCCATGGCTCGCCGTCCGCGAGCCTGCGTCTACGGTGGCCGGTAATCGGGTTCGGAATCCCGGCGGTGGCGGCGAGGGCGCCGTTATCTGATGGGGTCAGCCTCCTCCTTTAAACATCATCAGATGTTGATGAGTGTCAACATCTTGCCTACCCTTGACGTGTTTTAGTTCTACCGATCTAAACAATCAAAGCCTTCAGAAAACATTAAATTAGCATATTATTTTCTATTGAAGAAGCACACCTCCTTGTTTTGCAATAAATTTTATGTTATTGTTTGTACCAATTTGTGTAAATAGATGTCATTGTGCGTATATAAATAATATAATTGATACGCTATTATGGGATTAAGTTATCACATGGTTGCGTTATTACGAAAATCTATTCGCACATTAAAAAAAGAATAAGATATTTCATACAAACATGAAAGAATCCATTTCACCAATACATAAATTAATGTTGAACTATTTTTGAGACAGTATTTAAATGATGTGCCTACATTTTTAGTTAAACAAACAAATAATCGCTATTTACTCAACTAAGGCTTATTTTTCAAGGCTTAATTTCTAATACCGAGTTGCGAGTAAATTAGGCCACGCAGTGCGAATAAAAAAAATCTTAAACACGACCTAAACCGTAATTAGAGGGTAGTTTTGGAAAACGAATAATGGGAATCTTTATTATTTATTTAAATATGTATTCGTGCCAAGTTTCAAGTTTATTAATCCACGGAATAAGATTCTCTCATACAAACTTTAACACCCCCTAAATCTTGCACGGGGTAGTACTGAAAAAATAAATATGTCAAACTTTAAAACTAATTTAGGTTAATATTTGTGCAAAGTTTTGAGTTGATTGGCACACAAAAAAATAAATTTCATACTTCAGAAATCCCTCCCTTTTACCCCCTTAGAGGCTAAATTTTAGAAAATCCTTTCTTAGTGTTCGCCTACGTCATAAAAGGAAGCCTTGTGCAAAATTTCACGGTCCTAGGCCCAGTAGTTTCGGCTGTGCGTTGATATGTCAGTCAGTCAGTTTCTCCTTTTTACTATCACTACATAGTATAAAACAAAGTCGCTATCCGCCGTCTGTCTGTCCCTATGTATGCTTAGATCTTTAAAACTACGCAACGAATTTTGATGCGGTTTTTTTAGTAGATAGAGTGATTCTTAAGGAAGGTTTATATGTATAATACATGTATAATATAGTAGAGAAACACTGATAAATTTAGAGGTTTCTAATGTGATGTCGTAAATAAGCACGTTTTTTTTGCGCTTATATTGCAAACGCTGGCTGTACCATACGAGATAGACCAAAATAATGTACTACAGTATTGTCCACCTTAAAAAGTTCAACAAAAAAGTCCGCGATGGTATATGTCTATCTCTTAGGGATAACCCACCATAACCATTTTTTATCCTTTACTAAAAAATGGTTATTTACGAAGTGATTTTAAACAATACAGCATTAATCCTTTTCCAATTAAGTACTATAAATAAATTGTGCATTTATTATAGATCAATATGCTTTTTACAGCATGTAATTTAAGTGAATATTTCCGAAGATATTACAAATTTAAAATGCAGGGACGTAGTCGTTGCGGCGCCGCGCCTATAAACAGCGCGTTGATGGCCGCGCTTCGTCCTATAGCACTTCATGATCATAGAATAACTGAATAGAATAGGTATCTTTTGTTGTTGATTATATTTTAATTTTTAATTTAATGAAAATTGTACTTACTTAAGTTCAAAGAAGTACTGAATATTCTAGGTATCCTTTGTTGTTGATAATTATAGATTACGTTCTGTTTTTAGTCGAACGAATACCTATAGTAAGTAAAATATTTACTTACATTAGGTTAGATAGGATTAGCTTAAAATCATATTTCTTGGTATTTCTTCTTTTAAGGTGGTGCATCATGACTCACATTTTCACTGTTTTTCATACAACCGCTCATAACTAATTATGACGTTATTACACACTTTTCATTAGATATTTTGGAAACACAATATCTTGTGGATATTACCTAGGTTTCTAACCCCACCTACCGTGTTCCCACGTTGTCGTCGTGGTGGGGCTTGCGTGTCTCAATGACCTTGAGGGCTATGCCGGTAGAGCTACTCATGCCGGAAGGCCTCAAGCGAGAGACCAGACCAAGAGGAACACACGGCGGAGTCCAGTCGGACCGCCCGGAGGGTGCGCTGTCCAGGAGCGCTGGCACCAACAGCTGTCGGCGCCTTCTCGACAGCGAGCTCGGTTCGCCTCGGGTACGTGTCTGTTTATCAGACACGACCACGATGGCGAACGTGTATTGGGGACCCCACCCCATTGCCAAAAAGGCAAAGCTGTGATTCAGCCTATCATGGACGCGCATCTTAAAAAGCAACTACCCCAGGAGGGTACCGCCTGCCTCGCAGGCGGAGAATCCCTCACCAAGCAGAGCTTGGTCTGCCCCTCGTATTCTGGGGGGGGCAAAGAGCGCGCCAGATCCGCAATGGATCTGTTTCCGTCCTTCGTGGACGCAAGGAGCCAGGGTGGCTCACGAACCGGCAGTGCGGAGTCCCTGGGACCAGTTCCTAGCACGTCCGCGATGCCGGTGGAGGGGGGCCGTAGTTTCGGCCTCAGAGAGGTGAGTGAAGATGCGGCGTCGGACTCTGATGCCGCGTCTTCACACATCTCCGATGTTATGGAGGTGGAGGCGTCTACCCCCAATAACAAGAGGAAGTTGGACTTCCTTCGCTCCGTGTCGGACGACGAGGCGGTATCTGCCCGCAAGGTCTCGACCTCGGGGCGGGGTACCGCCCGAAAGACGGGCAAAGGTAGAGGGCTCCCCGCCGAGAGCGCCAGCGAGGGACGCCAGGCCAGCCTCATGCCACCGGAGATTCCTAGCGAGCTGCCAGAAGGAATGGAGGAGGCTATGGCCAAGTTCAGGGAGGTCGTGGCAGCCGCCATCATGAGCGTGGCCAACAAAAGGGAGAGGGTGGCCAAAAAGCGCTCCATCGAGATGGCCAATGCCACGATTGGGGGGGCTCTGGGGTTCGTGTTCGAGCCCTACGAGCGGACCCTCAAGGGAAGGATTGGCCGGCTCGAGGCCCTGGCTGGTCTCCGAGGCGTTGGTGCTGAGGAGGGGCCGGAAGGGCTGGGCACACAGGAGCAGGGTCAATCCCAGCCCTTGCCCCGGACGGAGAGCGAGGTGCTGTCCTTGCTGCGGCAGGAGCTGGCTGCTTCCAGGGAGCAGCAGCTGCAGCAGCAGGAACAGTTCCAAGAACAAATCCGGCGCCAGCTTTCCGTCCTGGAGGGCATCGTCTTGCGCCCCCCTCTCGCGGCCTCCGGCCAGAAGAAGGCAGTGTCTTATGCCGCTGCCGCCGCGGCCACTGCAGCTGCGCCCAAGGCAGGCCCGTCAGGGAAAGTCGGGCGCGGGGCCGCGGCGCCGGAAGCGGCGAGGTCAGCCCCGGCGACAAGACAGCAGCAGCAGCAGCAGCGGCAGGGGAAGCCTGCCGCTCCCCCGAAGGGCAAGGTGGCGGCTGCCAACAAACCGGCGGGGCCTCCTCCTGCCGCGGCGGCAACTAGGTCGCGCCTGCCGCCTCCTCTGCCCGAGGACTCCTCGGCTGGCGCCGAGTGGACGGTCGTCGGCGCCAAAGAGAAGGCGAGCAAAGCGGCTAGGGCGGCCAAAAAGCGCAAGCGGCGACAAGAGCGCAAGAAGCGGGCCATGGCTGCCAGACTCCGCGCCCCGACTTCCGCAGCTGTAGTGATCACACTACAGCCAGCTGCGGAAAAGAGGGGCGTGGACTATGACATAGTCATGGCCAAGGCGAAGCAGGCGGTGGTGGGCCACCTCGACGAGTTCGGAGCCTCCGGGGGCTTCCGAATAAGGCGGACCGCAACCGGGGCTCGCATTTTGGAGGTCCCTGGGGCAGAGAGCGGAGAACTCGCCGACGCTCTGGCCGAGAGGATCAGGGCGTCCCTGGACGTCGAGGAGGCCCGAGTGTCCAGACCCACCAAGAGCATAGACATGCGCATCATGGGTCTGGACGACTCTGTCAGGGTGGAAGAAGTGGTGGCCGCCATCGTCAGGGTGGGAGGATGCACGACCGATCAGGTCCGGGCGGGCACCATCCGCGCTGACAGCACGGGCATGCGAGCTGTCACAGTGAGCTGCCCCGTGTCGGTGGCCAAGGCCATCACGGCCGAGGGCCGAAGGCTGTTGGTGGGCTGGGTTTCAGCCCAAGTCAAGATGCTGGAACCCAGACCTCTGCGGTGCTACCGATGCCACGTCGGGCACCACGTGGGCGCCCATTGCGCCGCAGAGGTGGACCGCAGTGACCGCTGCCACCATTGTGGACAGCCCGGACACAAGGCCGTCGAATGCCGTGCATTGCCGCACTGCTACGCATGTGCGGCGGCCGGCAAGCCGGCTGACCACCGGGCTGGGGGTAGGTCCTGCGACCCTCCCACCAAGGCCAAGGGCAAGGTCAGGAGGGGCATCCACCCTGACGTCCTCACCGCCGCAGCCACTACCCTGGCTGCTGCCGCCATCGCCGCCGCTCCCGCCGCGGCAGGACCCTCGCAAAGGGCTCAGGAGGAGACGGTAATGGAATACCAATAACCACGCCATTACGTCTCCTCCAGGCGAACATCAACCACTGCGCCGCCGCTCAGGATCTGTTGCTCCAGAGCATGGCGCAGTGGTCGATCAATATCGCCGTCGTCGCCGAGCCGTACTTTGTCCAACCCCGTGGAGACTGGGTTCAGGACTTGGACGGCTCGGTGACGTTAATTTCGTCGGCCGCCGCCGGTACCCCACCCCCCGAGTCCGTCACGAGGGGGCGGGGTTGCGTGGCAGCACGGTTCGGGGACATCGTCGTGGTAGACGTCTACCTGCCCCCGAACAGATCTCTCGACGAGTTCCAACTCTCCCTGATGGAGCTAAATTCCGTCGTCGCTGGGTTCGGTTCCCTCCCCGTGGTCGTTTGCGGGGACTTCAATGCCTGGAATACGGCTTGGGGTTCTCGGCACACGAACCGACGGGGTAGGATGGTGGAGGACTGGGCCTTGGAGCTGGGCCTGGTCGTCCTGAACCGGGGCTCTGTTCCCACGTTGGTGCGGATGCGGGGTACATCAGTGGTGGACATCTCGTTCGCCAGCCCCGCTCTGTCGCCGCGTGTCGTCGACTGGCGCGTTATGGAGGAGGTGGAGACGTACTCCGACCACCGGTACATCCGGTTGGACGTCTCCGCCGAAACCTCGGCCGCGCCAGTCCGACAGAGCCCTTGTGGTCCGCGGTGGGCGCTTAAGCAGATGGACCGGGAGCTCCTCCTGGAAGCCGCGACGGTACAGGCCTGGGTGCAAGCACCGGACAGGCCTGTCGACATCGACGTCGAGGCGGAGTGGTTCCAGGAGGCCATGTCGCAAATCTGCGACGCGGCAATGCCCCGAGTCCCTCCAGGTCGTGCTAAGCGCCGCGTGTACTGGTGGTCGCCGGAGATCGGCGCACTGCGCAACGCGTGCAACCACGCGCGCCGCCGGTACGACAGACACTGCAGGCGCCGCAACCGCCAGCCGGATGCGGAGGTCAGAGAGGCGGAGCTGTATGAGGGGTACAGAGAGGCAAAGCGCACCCTCCGAACGGAGATAAGGCGGGCCAAACTCGAGGCCCGCAACGTGTGGCTGGGGTCTCTGAACGCGGATCCGTGGGGGCGCCCGTACAAATTGGTACGGGACAAGCTACGCCCCTGGGCTCCGCCGCTGACTCAGAGTCTCCGGCCCCAACTCGTGGAGGGTGTGGTAACCACTCTGTTCCCTGCGCGAGGGGAACACTCCCCCCCGCCCATGGCTCCGCCCCCGCCAGCAGTGTCTGACGCGGACCACAACAGCGACGACGACGACAACGCTCCAGAGGTGACCGAGGTAGAGGTGAGAGTGGCGGTGCGAAGGCTGAGTGCCAAGAACACCGCCCCAGGACCCGACGGCTTGCCAGGGAAAGCCTGGGTCCTGGCCATGGAGGCTCTCGGGCCTCGACTAAGAGGGCTCTTCAGCGCATGTATGGAGAGGGGCCAGTTTCCACTTCGCTGGAAGACGGGGAAACTGGTCCTCATCGCGAAGCCAGGGCGCCCTGCGGACTCTCCGTCCGCGTACCGGCCCATTGTGCTGCTCGACGAGGTGGGCAAGCTCTTTGAAAGAGTCATTGCAAACCGCCTCGTCGCGCGGCTAACACGGGTGGGGCCGGACTTGTCGGACGGACAGTTCGGCTTTCGCAGGGCGCGCTCTACGGTGGACGCCATCATGCGCGTGCGAGCCCTCACGACAGGGGTTGCGGTGTCCCGGGGCAGGAGCGTCGTGGCAGTGTCCTTGGACATTGCCAACGCGTTCAACTCCCTGCCCTGGAGTACGATCCGGAGGGCACTCCGGTACCACCGGGTGCCCGAATACCTCTGTCGAGTGGTCGAGGCTTACCTGTCGGACAGGTCAATTATCTACCCCGGTCACCAAGGAGACTGGAAACGTCGAGAGATGTCGTGCGGTGTTCCGCAGGGGTCGGTTCTAGGCCCACCCTTGTGGAACATCGGCTACGACTACGTGCTGCGCGGCGACCTCCCTGACGGGGTCAGCGTGGTCTGCTACGCAGACGACACGCTGGTTCTAGCGCAGGGAGAGTCGCACCAGGCGGCGGTCGCTCTAGCGACACGCGGGGTTGCGATAGTCGTTGATAGGATCCAGGAGTTGGGACTCGAGGTGGCGCTGCACAAATCCGAGGCCATGTTTTTCCA
Organism: Mythimna lalbum; assembly: GCA_949319445.1. Lineage (NCBI taxonomy): Eukaryota > Metazoa > Arthropoda > Insecta > Lepidoptera > Noctuidae > Mythimna > Mythimna lalbum. The sequence continues at coordinate 11,745,177 of OX439356.1, read as the reverse complement.
CGGCCCTCGGAATGCGCCACCATCAGACTCCCAACTTACGGTAGGAGGAGTTCGCATCGGCGTCGGGTCGACGATGAAGTACCTGGGACTCGTTCTCGACAGCCGATGGAATTTCGGAGAACACTTCCGACGTTTGGCTCCCAAACTCAACCGGGCCGGGGCTGCTCTCAAGCGGCTCCTGCCCAACCTTGGGGGTCCAGACGCCTCCTGCCGGAGGCTCTACGCGGGGATCGTTCGGTCCATGGCCCTCTACGGGGCGCCGGTGTGGGCGCCGTCGCTGGCAAAGCGACCGGCGTCCATACTGAACGCCTGCCAGAGGGTCATGGCAATACGGATGGTGCGGGGTTACCGCACGATCTCCCGCGAAGCGGCGAGCCTTCTGGCTGGCCTACCACCGTGGGATCTGGAGGCAACAGTCCTTGCACACATGCACGATAAGCGCGTGGAGATGCAACGCCGGGGTGAAAGTCCACTACCGCGACAGGTCGAGATATGGCGGACAGAGCTCCGGCGGGATCTCACGGTGAAATGGCGTCAGCGACTATCGCAACCCAGTGCTGGGCACGCCACAATTATGGCGGTAAGTCCCCTCTTTGAGGCGTGGCTGGAAAGACCTCACGGCGTCCTTACCTTCCGCATGACGCAGGTCCTCACCGGACATGGCAAGTTCGGGAGGTTCCTGCATCGGATTCGAGCGGAAGAGACGCCCGGGTGCCGCCACTGTGCGGAACGCCCGGAGGACACGGTGGAGCACACAGTTGAAGTGTGCCCTGCTTGGGCGGAGCAACGCCGTGCCCTCGTGGGGGCGATCGGCGGCGGAGACCTCTCGCGCCGGGCCTTGGTTCAGGCCATGGTCCGGAGCGAGGAGGAGTGGCAGGCGGTCGCCTCCTTCTGCGAAGCAGTAATGCTAGCAAAGGAGGAGGCAGACCGCATCAGGCAACGGCGCCCCCGCCGCCGCCGCCGGGATTCCGATCCCGATTTCCGGCCACCGTAGACGCGGGCTCGCGGACGGCGAGCCATGGGTAGCTCGCTGTCCGATCGTCCGGTAACTGTCCGGACCGAACCAAGGCGTCGACGGTGCGCACTGTTCCCGCGCGCCTCAAGGAGTTGTCAGCAACAGGAGGGGCCCATCTGGGTCGAAGCCTACCGGGGTCGGGGTTATCCGAAAGGAAACTAGAGCCCCGGTATGAAGGCTAGAAGGAACGGCGCGGGGTTTTTAGTCAGTAAGACTCTGACACTGTCTCCCGCTCCACCCAAGAGCGGGTTTCGTCAATGATGATTTTCCCCGTCGACAGAAAAAAAAAAAAAAAAAAACCTAGGTTTCTAAAGAAACCAATTTCTAAATTTGTGTAAAACTAATCCAGTAAAAACCTCTGAAAATGTCCTATTTTGTATGAACTTTGACACTTCATAATTTGCCTAAAAATTAAAAAAGTCAAATAAGTAATCCTCTAGAGACCTTGCAAATTTTATTAAGATTCTAAATGATGACAACTTTTTCCAAAAACTTTTAAGGGTTTAAAAAAAACAGCTATTTCCTAGAGCAAGTTTTGTGAAATTTTCGAAATTACCGAATACTAACAGAGTTTCCAGGCGTTATCTCTCTTTTTTTGCGTTGCCTTTTCGTCAAGCATCGCGTTAGATTGCATTAAATGAAGTAACAAGCTTTTAAACCATTTTCGATGTTTACGATAAGCGAGTGGAGAAGGACCCTCTTAAGACTTTGATCTGAATTTAGAGTTAAGGCAATTTAGTATTAGGGCGAGCATTTTTAATTATTGAAAATTATAGTTAAGTTCATAGAAGAACTGAATAGAATAGGTATCTTTTGTTGTTGATTATTGTTGATAATCTTTTGTTTTTAGTCGAACGAATAGTAAGTAAATATTTTTTACTCGAGCACTTACTAATAATTAGTGCAATTTGTTCATAATCATACCTACGTATAGTTTTAAGGTGTGAGTTTAATCAAGAACTGAGTAAGTATTCAATTTTGAACAGAAATTATAAAGTCATGTCTGGAAGACGTCATCGTTCGAACATAGGTCGTAGTACAGTGAATGCCAGAAGAGCACGTTCAGCAAGAGATGAAGAATCGTCAACGGAACGCGAGGCTCGCCTCAGCCAGCTCCGAGATAGATATAGAGTCGAGAGTTAAAGAGAATCCTTAATAGAGCGTGATTGTAAGGCTAGGTATATCTTGGTTTAAAGAAAGAGCCATTCTGTCACCAACTAACGAACAAGTAGACAAGGTAAATAACTTTATTCTTGCAAAGATTGATACGCCGAGATTGATTAGATTTGAGCGTTGAGTGTTTTTGAGCGTTGAGTGTGATTTGAGTGTTGAGCGTTGAGTGTTTTTCCCTGTAGTTATTTTGACCCTTGAAACTACCCTAATAGGGTAGTTTCAAGGGTCAAAATAACTACATTTTATTTAGTCCGTATTTTAGATTATAAAAAAATATTGGACACGTATTTTTTCTTTTTTCAATAACAAAACATTACAAAGATATAGCCCATTAAAGTTACGTGTGACGTCACTCCGTGCGAAAAAATGCAGCACGGCGTGACGTCACACGTAACTTTAATGGGCTATATCTTTGTTATTTTTGGTTTAATTTACAAATAAAAAAATACGTGTCCCTTATTTTTGAATAATCTAAAAGACGGACTAATTACATTTTTTTAGGCAACTAGCCTATTATATGTCGCGCTGTCTAGAGTAACCTCTAAGCAAAACATGTTTGTATTGTCTAATGACAAAAAAGCTGTGAACGTGGTGTATATGGACATTTTGTAGTAGGTATATTTACATAAGTATTGCACCCGTGCGAAGCCGGGGCGGGTCGCTAGTATATATATAGATATAGATATCATCATCATCAGCCTTTTTAATGTTCCCACTGCTGGGACTCAGGCCTCCTCTCTAGGAGAGGGAATGGGCCATAATCCACCACGCGGGCCCAGTGCGTGTTGGTGAATGTCACATGTCTTCGAATTTTTGGTTCTAGGACATGCCGGTTTCCTCACGATGTTTTCCTTCACCGTTTTGAGAGCAGTGGTGATGAAATAAATTACACAAAGTAATGCGCCTGGCTGGGTTCGAACCCGCGACCTACAACTCGTAAGTCGGGGCCATTACCACTCGGCCACCACTGCTCTTATACTGATATAGATATATAAGTATTATATTTACAAGTTCATCAAATAAACAAACTTCACTACTCCAAGATTGTACAGTTTCAATTTTCTATAACGCTCGCTCCCGTCAGTAAGCAGGTTTTATTCTATTTTCTTTTTTTTTTTTGTAAGAGGCCAATTTGAATTTCGAGTCAACTTGTTCGATGCACGTACGTTTTGACAATTCAAAAGTACCTGTAATTGGTCTATTTGAAATAAATGATTTTGAATTTGAATTTCAATTCACAATGTTGACGATTTTTGATGTTCCAAATTCAAATCTCACTATCCCTAGGGATCGGCCATACTACATTATCTCCCTAGGGAATAATTACTTGCTTTAAGTGAGGCTTGTATGACGTATAAAACGACATTATGGAGCAGGTGGTGTAAAAATGTTGTTTTTATTTTGATTTCAGGGGTTTGCCTGGTAAATTTGGAGAGTGCAAGACAAACCGACGCAGTTAGGGCGCCCTACAGTGACGGAACTCGCGATTACGGACTATTTCAGATAAGCGAAAGCTACTGGTGCAATAATGGTGATAAGCCAGGCAAAGGCTGCAACGTGCGATGCAAAGGTAAATTATTATTAAAACCGATTTCTGTAACATTTTTTTAAATTCACCAGTCTACCATGATACATACTACTACTACATAGTCTAAAAGGGAACCCTAGGGTCCTAGAACAAGTTTCTACAAAAGCTTTCTTTAGTTTCACCAATATTGCCCAGATTGACAGACTGTAATCAATTTTTGAAACTTCTTTCGTATAGGAAAAAATATTAGATTGGTCTAATTGTGTGGTTTATTTTATTGTTTGCGTAACTAGGGTACGCAATACGACGGTAAGAAGCCTGGGTTTGAATCCCAGGTTGGGAAGTGTTCGGTAAGTCTTTTCTTTGAGGCGTGGCTGGAAAGACCTCACGGCGTCCTAACCTTCCGCATGACGCAGGTCCTCATCGGACATGGCACGTTCACAGTCGAGGTGTGCCCTGCCTCGTGGGGGCGATCGGCGGTGGAGACCTCTCACGCCGGGCCCTGTCCGGAGCGAGGAGGAATGGCAGGCGGTCGCCTCCTTCTGCAAAGCAGTAATGCTAGTAAAGGAGGAGGCCGACCGCATCAGGCTACGGCGCCCTCACCGCCACCGCCGGGATTCCGTCCCGATTTCCGGCTACCGTAGACGCGGGCTCGCGGACGGCGAGCCATGGGTAGCTCGCTGTCCAATCGGACCGAGCCCAAGACGTCGACAGCGCGCACTATTCCCCCGCGCCTCAAGGAGTTGTCAGCAGCAGCTGGGTCGAAGCCTACTGGGGCCAGAGTTATCCGAAATCCCGAGCTCGTGCTCCGGTATGAAGGCTAGAAGGAACGGGATGGGGTTTTTAGTCAGTAAGAGTGTGACACTATCTCTCGCTCCACCAATCAATCATTGAACTACTCCTCACCTTGTAACAATCGACTGATTGACAATTGGACATAGGCGTTCCAAACTCTCAATCCACATAATATAACTGGTTTAACTTCTCTTATCCATGACAGACTATTAAAAACTTATTTAATTTCATTTCTTCCCTATTTATTACAGATCTGCTGCTGGATGACATCACAAAGCAAGTCCAATGCGCTAAGACCATTTCAAAGGAATACCTCAGCATTGGCGTTGGGCTCAATGGATGGCGCGATTGGGGGACATGCAAGGGTCTTCAGCTACCGGCACTTCCTTGTTAATGTTGTAGTACCCTTCATTAATTTATGACTGTTTTCAGTTTTACAAGTGGTTTATATGCACACTTTCCGCAGGTTTTCTTTAAATTCCTAGGTGCATATTTTCAACGAGTACAATTGTGAAATACTCTTGTTAAATGTGAAATAGTCTTTAAATGCATTTATAATTTAATAAAAATATAATGGGTTATCATAAGCTTTAGCTGGATATTTTTATAGTAGGTAAAATAGTATAAAAAAAACATCATTATGACTCTATTTATCATCACTTGAAGTGAAGTTGAGTTTACTAAAAACCTATGCTGTCCAAAATTATTTATATTTGCAAGGAATCTGCTACCTACTATGTATAATATAAAACAATAGTTTATCTACTTATAGCATTGTCATGTACATTAAGCTTTTCTATATATTGCACTAGCTTTTGCCCGCACGGCTTCGCTCCCGCTCTTCCCTACTCTACACTACTTTACCCTACTGTACCCTACACTACTCTACTCTACCCTACTCTACACTACTTTACCCTACTGTACCCTACACTACTTTACACTACTCTACTCTACCCTACTCTACCCTACTCTACCCTACTCTACCCTACTCTACCCTACTCTACCCTACTCTACCCTACTCTACCCTACTCTACCCTACTCTACCCTACTCTACCCTACTCTACCCTACTCTACCCTACTCTACCCTACTCTACCCTACTCTACCCTACTCTACCCTACTCTACCCTACTCTACCCTACTCTACCCTACTCTACCCTACTCTACCCTACTCTACCCTACTCTACCCTACTCTACCCTACTCTACCCTACTCTACCCTACTCTACCCTACTCTACCCTACTCTACCCTACTCTACCCTACTCTACCCTACTCTACCCTACTCTACCCTACTCTACCCTACTCTACCCTACTCTACCCTACTCTACCCTACTCTACCCTACCAAACTTCACATAAACCATCCACTAAATAGTCGGAACAAAGCCTATAAATTTGGTTTGGATAGGTGAGCCCGTTCTTGAGTTATAAAATAACAACGAAAAGTGGCATTGATTTTTATATATATAGATACAGTTATTTGAAAATTATTTTCATCTTATGTTTCAATATCATATTTAAATAAAATTCATTTATTACGTACTTTCTTGTGTTTTTTTTTTCTATCTGTACCCAGTAATATAGTTTGTACCTACATACAGGTGTTGTGCGTGTAGTGGCTGTGTGTTGCGTAAGTAGTGGTCTAACGTTAAGGGGTCGATACATCATATATTCAGCTATCACATACCACAATTTGAACCACTTTTTACCACAGGTCTCAGAATAAAACTGAATTTTATATATTTTTTTAAAAACAACACCTTGCGATACTAATTTGGCTCTAATTTCAACAAAAAAACATTATTTTCCTATATTATTTTTTGTATATTACTGCTGAATATATGAGCTATTAATTCGCAAATAACTGTTTTATTGTAAACTTAAAATATTTAAGAAAAAATTGCTTATTGCAAATTTCAACTTAATAGTCTTCAGATAATTACGAGACTTTGGGCGTGAATAGTGTAAAAGAAATGTACTACACTGTCGGTGCCCATACAATAATTAGTTATTCCAGACCAATTAACGTTTAACTGACTTTGAAATTCAAAAATATTCTTGTTTTTTATAATAATTAGGTTGTATAGTTTGCCTTTGTTTTTCTTTCAACCTGCATAGGTTAAGCTCGGCAAACAAAAAAGAAACTAAATATTATTATATAACTATTGTTTTTTTTTTTATTTTTTTTTTTTGATAGGCTCGCGTTTGACCACCATCTCACCTGATGGTAAGCGATGATGTGGCCGACGATGGAGCACGCTTGCCTAGAAGTAACCTATTTACTCTTGACTTAAAGACCCCCAAGTTGTAGCTATCAGGAAACATAGACTCCGGCAGGGAATTCCACTCCTTGGCTGTACGCACAATAAATGTGTTCCCCAAACGCTTTGTGCGTATGGGTGGGATGTCAACCATGTACCGGTGACGCAACGCCGTACGTCTTGTGGTCCGATGATGGAACGGACTTGGCGGAATCAGATTGTGCAATTCCAGTGCACACTCCCCGAAATGTAAACGATAGAAAACCGACAGACTAGCAACTCGACGGCGATGCTCAAGGCTTTGGAGCTTCGACTCCACGAGTGCATCATTGCCGATGATCCTCTTGGCTCGCCTCTCAATCGACTCAAGCGCATCAAGCTGGTATTTGGCAGATCCATCCCAAAGATAAGAACAGTACTCCATACACGATCGAACTTGGGCTTGATAAAGATTGAGCAGCTGTTCCGGCTTGAAGTACCGTCTCACCTTTGCCAAGATCCCCAATTTTTTGGCAGCCAGTTGAGCCTTCACCTCAATGTATGAGCCGAAATTGAGAGTAGATGATAACGTAACCCCAAGAAGCTCAAGGTGGTCGGTTATCGGCACGGTCACACCACGGAAAGATGGAGCCGGGTAGAATTGACTCCGTTTAGCAGAAAAAAGACACGCCTGGGTTTTAGATGCATTAAACTGGACCAGATTGGCATCGCCCCAATCGGAGACTGCCTTCAAGGACGAGTTCAAGCGTTCAACCATTGCCTCTCGGAATGACTGGATCTGTGACCCACTAGCTTGTGCGTTAGACACATATCTCTCAGCAACAGTGCTGTCGTCTGCATACCCAAAGATACCGGGCTTAAGTAAGTCATTTATGTGCAGCAAAAACAGTGTTGCCGAGAGCACTGACCCCTGAGGAACCCCGGCATTAATATCCATTTGATCGGACGAGCAACCATCAATAACCACTCGGATGGATCGATCCCTCAAGAAGTCCGCAATCCAATCACACAGACCAGTGGATAGACCGAAGGAAGGAAGCTTAGCAATAAGGCTTTCTTGCCAGACCCTATCAAAAGGCTTCGAGATATCAAGGGAGACGGCAAGCGCTTCCCCATGCTTCTCGATGGCCTCGCTCCAGATGTGAATGGCATACGCTAGAAGATCCCCAGTAGACCGGTTGTGGCGAAAACCGTATTGCCGGTCACTGAGGATGTCGTTAGCTTCAAGGTATGCCAAAAGCTTCCTGTTAAGCACCCGTTCCATACTCTTACAGAGGACGGACGTGACAGATATGGGTCGGTAGTTTGCCGGGTCAGCTCGACTGCCCTTCTTGGGCACAGGCTGCACGTTAGCTTCCTTCCAAGCAGTCGGCACTTTTCCAGTCTCATATGAGAGGCGAAATAGGCGTGTCAAGATCGGAGTCAATTCAGGCGCACAAGTTTTGAGCACGACCGCTGGTATCCCATCAGGACCGCTGGCTTTGTTCACGTCTAGGTTACGAAGCACCCTGCGGACGTCCTTTTGATGGATGCGAATATCTGCCATAGTCGTCTCGCATCGCTCAGGAAAGGCAGTTGGTTGCGCGTCACCAGAATCAAGACGTGAAGATTCCGCAAAAAGAGAGGCAAATAAATTAGCTTTCTCCTCAGCGGTGTGGGCCAGCGACCCATCGGGTTTCAACAGCGGTGGTAGTGAGGGACGGCAGAAGTTCGATTCAACCGACTTAGCCAGGGACCAAAACGCTTTACTACCTGCGGGGTATGAAGCAAGTTTGTTCCCAATTCGGCTTATGTGATCGAACCGAGACCTCCGCAACACCTTCTTGCAGGACTTGGCAGCCCTGTTGAAGGCCTTCTTCTTTTGAGCCACGTCGTTTGCTTTGCGTACACGAGCGTCAGCCCAAGCTCGATATGCCGTGTGCTTAAGCGCGTCTGCGCGATCACACTCGGCGCCAAACCATGGACGAGCTTGGCCAGACATTGCTACGTCAGAGAATGGAATGAAGTACTCCATCCCCTGCTGCAACACATCCGTCACGGCATCTGCGCACGACGAAGCATCTTCCGAAGAAAAGCAAGTGGGCTGCCAAGGATAGCATGCGAAGAAAGACCGCAAGCCATCCCAATCTGCTGACCTGTATCGCCAAATCCGCCGACTGCCTCTAGGGCTGGGATCGGGCGGGGAGTAGACAGACACAGACTTCACCAGACAGTGGTCGGAGCTACCTAAAGGCGAACAAATCGACACAGAGTAGCGGTCTGGATCTGTTGTCAGCAGAAGGTCCAAGCAATTGGCTGTGTGTGACTCCACATCCGGCACCCTCGTTGCCCCCTGGACCAGCTGGGTCAGATTTAATGCTAGCGCTAGCTTTCGCATCTCACGACCAGCATGGTCTGTGGACTGGAACGGGAAAAGCCACTCTTGGTGGTGGGCATTAAAATCCCCCAGTACCACGAGTTGGGCAGAAGGGTACCGCTGCTGAGCCGCATCCGCCGCCTCACTCAGATGCTGTGTGAGCCCAGACGTCTCCTGGTCTCCACTGTGCGAACGGTAGACACAAGCGTAGATTATTTTATCTAGGCCTGTGTCCACCAAAGTCCAAAGCGTCGAGAACCGGGAGTCCTCAAGGTTACGGAGACGCCGACAGCAGATGTCGTCCCGGGCGTACATACATACACCCGCACGTGGTTTGAAATTGTGCTCCAAGGTAAACCCTGGGTAGGAAAGATACGACACGTCCGACGGACCTCCAATCTGCGTCTCCGAAAGGAAGAAGAGAGCTGGTTTTTCAGTCTCCAGATGATGGTGGACTGCGACGAGATTGGAGTGCAAACCTCGTATATTAGTGAGGTGCACTTTATGCGAGAGGGAGTGCAGCCGCTGTTTAACCTGTCTCTTATTATGTCCTTTCATGAATTGAGTGAATGTAGGAGAGGAGTAGGAAGTGAAATGAGGTTCCACGCAGCTAACCTGAAGGCACGCACTGAATGGACGACATCATTGGGGGACTAGTCTGGAGACTGCGGGGACGCCCGAGCCCCCCCGAGAATGTCCATCGGGCCCTCTCGTCTGGTCGCCAACCAGCACGATGGCGCATTCCGGGATTTTTCGTCAGTTGGCGGGGCAGCCTTTCATGTGTGGCTGGCACATTACTTGGGCCCCCAACTAACTGCGGTCGGCCAGCGGTGCACCGTGCCTCGGATCCCGCTACCCTCCGCGACTAGCCCCCCGATACGGCCATGTCAGCACGAGCTAGGTTGGTCTGCTTGCGTTGGAACAGCTATTTCGACCCTACTCCTCTGGACTGGCTACACTAAGCATCATACCGGAACACGGCCTGGCCGTTTGGCGGTATGTCTTTGCTCAGTGGGTGGTCACAAGCCAACGGTCGAAACCTACCACCAGTTAGTGTCACCTGATTTGCACCACCCGGGGACCACGTGTAGGGACTTGCTTCGGGTATTCTCCTACGGACGAGGGTGACTCGGTCCCCACTCGGGTGGACAGGGTGACTCGGTGATTATGTATTTTTGGCAGGATTTCTTCAACTGAAGTTCAGTGTCTGTCTAGTTTAATTATATTCTAGTTCCTAGTGGTTTTTTTTAATGTAAAATTGGTGTAGTTTTGTATTTCAAGTGTCTTCCTAACTAGACAATGTGTTATTGAAACAGGCACGATCTTGGCAAAATGGAGCTGATTAATTTTTGTAGTATTGACTACCACAGCGAAGGAACCACAAGAAGGCTGACCCGATACATTTGCTGCCAAATACTACAAAAACATTAGACATAGACACATGTCAATTACTTTGAAATCCATTAGAACGCGAATATTACATTCACGTTAGTAACTTGAAGTGACTGAAAACCTAATACTTTCTAAACTTGACACAGGCCAAATGCACAAATCGTGCGAAGCAAAAGTTTACAAAAATAATTTATTCATTTGTGTTATTTGTAAAAAAAAATTTAGATGCTATGCCGCCAAAAATGAGTATATTAAAGAGAAGTTTGAAAGTGGCGCCAGTGACTGAAAAGTTGAAAGGAAATCGTTTGCCTTGGTATGGTCATGTGAAAAGATGGAACGAAACGCATGTTGCTAAAAAAGTTATGAGTTTAAATGTGGAGGATGGATGGAAGGGAAGAGGGAGGCCAAAGAAAAAATGGATGGATTGTGTGAGAAGTGTATGAAATAAAAGTGATAGCGTGACGAGTGACAGGACAGAATTGAAGAAAAAAACGTGTTGCGCCGACCCCAAACAAAACGGGACAAGGGCAGGAAGATCATGATGATGCCGCCAGATATTCTGATTAAGGCAAAATTAAAATACTTGCGATAGCCTGCTGTTATGTAAATAAAAACTAAAATATCTATAGGGCAACTTTGGAAATTTTTCTTCAGTAGAATCAAAAATGTGTCGTAATTTTCAGATAAAGTATTTCTACGTAAGTGTATACAAAAACGACGTTTTCTGCACTGCAGAACTCGGCTTCATTACACCCTCGCCTACAGCTCGGGTGAATCTCGCCTTGGTCGCAATGACAAACTTTTTCCACTTCTATCAAATTTGCACCCACTCATTCAATTGTTTTTTCCTTTCTCTTCCATCTGCAAGTTAGGGTCTATATTCTCACTCGATGATGGCATTTTCACTGTTTTAAAAACAAATTATGATCATTAATTCAATCTACAGACAGTGATATTTTTGTTTATTTCTTCTGTAACCGCAACGTAACGCAATAGATTTATTTGCATTGCGGCAACAAAAATTATGACCGCGATATATAAAATCTTAGGGCCGCTTTTAGTATTTTGCTGCCATTTTGAAAAAGAAAATGAAAAATACAAAAACTTTTTTATGAATTTTTTTTTAGTAATCGATTCATACTTCAAAATTATGCTACTTAAAAATAAAAACTTTTTTCGTTTTTTTAAGCTCGTTAAAAAAGCGCAAATTTACCAACGCTCTGGGGCCTAAGTCTGCTATTTTTTATAAAATCGTCATTCTCACACGATCCCATCGTCATTTTGCAAAGAGTTCGTAACCTGCTAATTCATAATGATCGATCATTGATCGGTCAATGATTACGCAATAGAATTGTGGTAAAATGACAATATCAAGGTTATTAAAAGCAATAACTGCACAATGACGTTCTAATTGTAGTTCAATGACCAAAGGAACTGTCAAAATTTTAGCAGAATGCCGCATACGTCAAACATTGATTTGTTATTTTGTACGAGATTACCATTCTATGCCATTTCTTTCAATGGATTGTTAGTGGTTGACCAATGGAAAGTCATTATGACACTATTATATTAGCAGATTACCGAAACTTGTCAAAATCAATCATTATGAAAACAATGATGGACCATTCTGACACTATTATAATAGCAGATTTGAGGCCCTTGTTACGCTACAATGACGGACTTTGAGGAAAAGAAATGAAAAAAATATTTTTTAAATTTTACTGCTATTCTTTACCTAATTGTTCAAATATGAGAAGACTGAGCCGTTTGTGCACAATTGTCATGTTTATTTTACCAGACTTCGTAGATATCAGTGAAGTTTAGAACAGCTCTTGTAGTGGAAGAGCCTGTAGCATTACGGTTACTGAACACAAGATTACGGTTAAGTATAATCTTTTCTCGTATTACGTTATATTTTTTAACGATCATTTTTATCTACGTCAGTAACAAGTGCAGTAACTATCGAATTAAAAAAAATATCTGAGATCTCTTATTTTACGTGGAACTGATAAAAATAATGAGACCATTTGACTTGCCTTCAAATTACTTGTAATGTATCGCTTTATTTCATTCGATTTTAACATTTTCAATTTATTTTAATTTTTACTGTACCTAACTATTCGATATATTTTTTTTATTGAATTAGAATGAAATTGCCATATGCATTAGTCCCTATTGTTACTAAGAGATTCTACCGTGTATATAAAATGTATGTGATGTGGCTATGCCTACACATTTAATTATTACTAAACGAGACTTTTTTTATAGGCATTATTAAAAACGTGTTATAATGCATTTGTTTTCTACGAGATTTTTACAGCGTATAATCAGTATAAGCCCAAGTCACTGTAATCACAGTAATCTGGATAATATCTTATCATGAAACTGCGTCACACTCAATCAATGCCAAAAATTTAGACAGGAGCTCACTCTAGTCCGATAAGCGGACAAAGTATATACAAAATGTGGAAAATAAAACAATATAGTGATGTCTGAAGAAGACATTTCTGTGATCGCACCGGCGGAAACTACTAAAAAAACTAGATTTTTTAAGAAAGCAGTGAAAGTTAATGAAGCCCAGCATTGGACTAATAGATTCAGTGACCCGGAACCGAAAGATGGTAAAAAAACGAAGAAAACTCTGCTGCGTCGATTACCGAGCGTCCAAAAAGCGGTGATACCGGCATTCGGCAGGTTTCGCCACAGCTTCCGAAAATTGAACTGTTTCAATAAACAGGAAGAAGACGAGTTGCCTATGATGGATATACCACGGCACAAGAGTATAGACATCGGTGTGGGACTGGCGCGACGGGTATCCCTATTCCTTTTTACAAGGAGGACAGTGTGCGTGCATCCTTACCATCCTTATACACCGCCCCAAACCACAAGGAAAATATATGTGTTTAGTGAAGACAAATAAACTACTTTCCTTATTGAACAGTTATTCGCAATGTTATAGAATAGTGATAATATCTATGACCATTTCTTGTGATTGTTTAGATTGTGGCTGTCACCACTATGACAGACGTTATCGTATATTTGGAGCTTAATATTATACACTTGGTTAATTTCCGTTATGAGATATGTACGTTGTTATTTATTAAATAATTTACTAATTTATCACTGTGTGCGATATAGGTAGATTATATTGTATAAGTAGCTTTATATATTATAGAGTATTTTAATAAGAGATTACTAAAAACTGTTCCTATCTTTGTGATAAATATGTCCCAAGACATCAAAATTAATGAATCCGAATTTAGCATTCGAATTCATAATTACATTGCTATAGTCTGTCTAAAAATTCAAACGACTTGGAAATTTTGTATTACATTTAATCATTTAAAAAATACTTTTTATCAAGTTGTTCTATTAGTAAACAATGATCTAGATCTCTTAATCAACCTTGATTGTTGAATCAGTGTTGACTATATCAGATTTCATTTTGCCCCAATAATTGCCCAAGTAGTTTGAATTTTTTTTATTAATTTTAAGTTTGTCATTTGTCAACGCTTCTGTAATCTTTGCTATGATTAATTATTTTAATTACCATTATAAATTTAAACGTTTATAAATAACAAAATGGAATATTTTATTTCTAAACTGGTAATATGTAGAATATCGAAGGTTTGGTATTTAATTAACAGCATCCGTTTGATTGAATTGATATACAATCAAACGGCTCCTATTAAAGGTTGGTAATGATGGTTTTAAACACTTTTATTCTTAGTGTCTTTTTGAATAATCACTCAACACACAAATATAGCAGTAGGAACAGCTGATGTCGAAAAAGGAAGTCTCCCAAGGCAGAGTAGGTACTAGGGCCTATGCTATACATCAACTACATGCTTTATTAATAGCAAAAACATCAGCATGAGGGCGGTCGGCGGCGGCGCCGGGTCTTGGTACAGGATGGCCAGTCCGGAGCGAGGACGAGTGGCAGGCGGTCGCCTCCTTCTGTGAAGCAGTAATGCTAGGAGGCCAACCGCATCAGGCAACGACGGCGCTCACAGCGCCCCAGCCGCCGCCGGGATTCCGATCCCGATGTCCGGCCACCGTAGGCGCGGGCTTGCGGTCTGTGAACAGTAGGTAGATCGCTGTCCGACCATCCGGTAACTGTCCGGACCGAGCCCAAGTCGTTGACGGCGCGCACTGTTCCCGCGCGCCTCAAGGAGTGGTCAGTGGCGGCAGGGACCGAGCTGGATCGAACCCTACTGGGGCCAGGGTTAGTCCGAAAGATAGCTTGGCCCCGGTACGAAAGGCATCGAAGGAACAGAAGTATTTTTTTAGTCAGAAAAGTCTGACACTATCTCCCGCTCTGCCTAAAAGCGGGCGATGTCATTAGATTTTCCTAACGCGAAAACAAAAAACAGCCAATCAAATATACAGGGTGTGGCGTAAATAATAGATAACCTTGAAACTGTCGATTGGCCAGATTATCATCCACCATTTACCCCACTTATCCACATTTAGGTAAATGGATGTCCAAATTATTGATATTTTAAATAAAAATCGTACTTACCTACTCATACAAAATCAGCAGCCATTTCTTCAATTGGTAATTTTCTGTCGTTCTGTTTTTTTTATGTCATTCCTGAATGTTTGTATTATCAGACCAGTATCAAAATTTTTTATTACAATCTAAGATAACATGATAAAAATTATTTAATTTAAAATTTTAACTTTTCTTTTTAAGGAATTATAATTTTTGGGCCCCTGTATCGCAAAATTAAATGAACTAAACTGCAGTGGCTCATTATTTGAAAAATATGCATATTTAATGTAAATTTCAAAATGGTATAATAATAACCAATATCTTAATAAAATACAAAGTTATGGCTGTTCGAAAGTTTTTTTTTTAGGGTGGTAAAATCATATTGACTGGCCTGTTGGTCTAGTGGTTAGTGGCTCTGACTGCTATGCCGGAGGTCGCTGCGGGTGTACTGATTTGCATCATCGTGCAGGTTTTTTACGCACTCACGCGCGTAGGTGCGTTTTGTAAATTCACTCAGGCACGTACTCATTTCATCATCACGCACGGTACACGGTACTACGACACTCAGTGTGTAATACTATGCGCGTGAGTGCTTGTTTCTCCGCATGTAGGTGCGTGATCTGATGAATCTGGAAACATATCCTTTAAGGGAAATAGAGTCCGTCTACTGAAAGCGTGACCTGAGAAAAGGAGGTTGAAACCCAAAAATTTGAATATGGTATTATTGAAATAGTAGGAGAAAAAAGTTTTGATACTCGAGTATTTTTTTTATGTTTGACGATTGTACAATAGTTGTTTAAGAACTTAAAGTTGTGTAGATTTATTTATTGGTAGATGTATGGTAAAGGTTAATAATACACAAAATGTTAGTTATTAATCCAAATTTATTTTATCTGTTCTCTCAAATGCCGTATATAATATTATTTATTTACAATTTGAGCTTCCGGCAAGAATACGAAGAGCATAACACCGCGACAGTCAAATAAAATAGTCAAGATGATTTCAACTTCAGCACGTCTCGCCAACACTAATAATGTGCTTCAAGATTGTTGGGTTGGAGTCGATTCGTTTTAGCAGGAAAAAAAACTCTTTAAATGCTTTAAGTTCCACAGTGCGACATAAGTATATATAATACAAGTGATTGGCGTACAATCGATTCGTTTTAGCATGGAAAAAATTCAGATCTTTTGGCATTAGTCAAGTGGGAACATGTTTTATACTCAAGTAAATATTTCAAATGATACGGATCGACTTATGAGACACGGAAAGTTCAGCAGCTATCTCTCTCAAACTTGAACGAGGATTTTAGTTACTATTTTCTTCTTTTTTACGCTACAGATGAAGACTTTGATGGTCTACCAGACGGAGGCAAATCTTTCATCACATCTCGACTGCTCATAAACGTATTGTAGCAATCTTCAGGACATCAGTGAAGATATGTATTTTCAGAACTTAGTTTAACCCTTCAGATACCGTCAATTAGAGACACAATAGTAAGACAATAGATGCGCGGCCACCGGTGGTCGCTTGGGGATTCATGAATTAAAGACTTTTTCTCCATATTTCTCCATTTTTTTTCCGTTGAGTCCTTGTATATTTTTAAGATTATCTATAAACATAAGAAGTATCATCATTCATACCGTAAAAGTATCTAGTGGTCAGTCAACAATGATCAAGATTATAATGTCACACTAACTTAAAAATCCAAGATCGATATAAACATTGTTGTTTTTCTTAGGAAACAACTTCTTTCTCTTCTTGTTTTTGTTTAAACTCACTGAAGATAATGTGTAGCAGCTTTCGCACATAACTTTATATTGTTTTACCCATGATAAAGCAGTTATTGTTGATAAATAAATATCTGTTTCAAAAAACTGACAATTGCAATCATAGACTTCAGACGTGATTTTGGCGGCAAAATAATGTTGCCACTTTAATTTAAACCAAAAACTCCAGGTTACGCTTTCATTGGACAGACTCTAGTTCATTTAGATACAAATGCAGAAAGTTTGTCATTGCGACCGAGGCAGAATTCCAACGAGCCGCGCATAGGCGCGTATGTTATGGAGCCGAGGGCTGCAGTGATAAATTGGCACGTGTGTCAAACGACATTTTTCAATACACTTACGACTCGTAGGGGTTGACCCGCGTCTCGTGGGGGTCGACACACGCCCAGCCTGATACGATAAACAATTTTATTACAATAAATTTGTAGATAGCCCGCCACAAGACTAAAATAAAAATAGTCATTTTTGCTAAAGCATTAAAATATATTTTTACTAAGTAGGTACAATTGCATTACAATGTCCAGTGTGCTAATACAAATTAAAGCTTTTGGGAAGTCGGCAAAATCTATGGATAGTGTTTTTTTTTTATAATGTATAGGCTTACGTTTGACCACTATCTCACCTGATGGTAAGCGATGATGTGACCGACGATGGAACACGCTTGCCTAGAAGCAATCTATTCACTCTTGACTTAAAGACCCCTAGGTTATCGCTATCAGGTTATTAATTACTAGCTTTTGTCAGCGGCTTCGCCCGCGTACATAAAATATAGCTTATGTCACTCAGGAATAAAGCAGCTTTCTATCGGTGAAAAAATTTTAGCAATCGGACCAGTACTTCCAGAGATTACCCCCTACATACAAACTTCCAAATTTTACCTCTTTATAATATTAGTAGTACACACCACCGCGAACTTGGTACGACGTATTTGATCCACTGTACCAAGTTCAAGCTACATTGGTCCATCAATTAAATTTTAATAACTTATATTTGGTGTGCCAATTAACGTAGCGGATTTGGTCCGTCCCGTACCAAGTTATACAATGTTTTCGCTTACAGTACCGTACATGGTACGGTACGCACCAAATCCGTCGTACAAGTTTGAGCCTGTTACAAACACTAGGTACTCATAGTGTTAATACAGGCTCAAACAATGAGATTTAAATAACAATAGAATCGACTTTCTGCCGTATTGTATCGTCAGCTGTCAATTCAAAGGAAATAAAGCGTGAGCAAAACAAGATATATATTTTTTTATTCAATTTATTTACGAATTATGAACAAAATAAAAGTTTATTTAGAATATGGTTCTTCAATTCCGCTCATCTCTGTATCACTGAATAGGCTAGTTGTCGTAAAAAAGTTAATTAGTCCGTCTTTTAGATTATCCAAAAATAAGGGACATGTATTTTTTTATTTGTAAATTAAACCAAAAATGACAAAGATATAGCCCATTAAAGTTACGTGTAACGTCACGCCATGCTGCATTTTTTCGCACGGGGTGACGTCACAGGTAACTTTAATGGGCTATTATATCTTTGTTAAAAAAGAAAAATACGTGTCAATTTTTTTTTTTTATAAGTAATCTAAAATACGGACTAAAAAAATGTAGTTATTTTGACCCTGCAAAAAACCCCATTGTCTGAGTAGTGGCAACTGGAAGATGACAAATTGTTGCCAACAATAAAAATTTGAAAGAAAATAGTTTTGTTTAATTTTTCAACTAATTGTGACTTAAATAATATTTATGTTTTTTTAACAACTCGTTAAACAAAGAAAAAAAAACCGTTATTGATTTGTAAATAAATTTTCTAAACAAACCGTACTTTTCAAATAATATTTGACAGATACAAGGTCATTGAAGTTCCTATAATTTGAATCACATTGTAATGGTTGTCATTTATTAGCTTATTATGGTCGTGATCTCACCAAGGCACTATTATGGATATTTTACTTGAGTTTTACTCATATTTGTGAGAACCAACAACAACATTAGTTCGGAGTAGACCTGATGATGTGAAATAACAACACGGATCTTACTAGTAAAAAACAAAAAATATTGTGCTACTTAAAACTAAGTCTCCAATAGCCTACACGAGTGCTTTTGTCCTTGCAAACGCTATTGGCACTAATAAAAGTTAATCTATTATCAATTTCAAACTAGCTTCTTTTTGACAGCGGCTTCGCTTGCATGATTGTATATTTTAGAACATATATAGCCTATGTCACTCAGAGAAAATATAGTATTCTATTGCTGATAGAATTTTTAAAACCGATTGAGAACATAAATAAAAAAATACTAATCTTTCTTCTTTACAATATTAAGTATAAAGAAAACAGGGTTACTATTTATTTGGCAATGAAAAAAGCTTTGCGCTGTGTATCACCGGAAGTGTTCCGGCGTATATTTCCTGGATAAGTGGCAACACACGAACATTGTTCTACGAGAGAGCGAAAAACAACAGAGTCCTGTGCAAAGTTTTAGGCTATAAGTTATGGATATCATGACATTACACGAACGCACGTAACAATTTTCCGTCAAACATCCACATTTTATATCTTATTAAACTAACACATGAATCACAATAACGAGCGCAAAAGTTTTATTTGGTGGATTTTAATATATTCTGATCATAAAACTATATTAAAGACAAAATAATACTTATAAATACTCGTTTCTCTTACATATTTAAATACTTTTGAACAGATCTATTTCAAATAAATTAATGATCACAAACAATGCACTGGACGCAAACGGTAATACTTATAATATAGTTAACAATCCAAGTCCGTCCGAATGCACCTTACTACATTAAAAAAAACGAATAATTGTAATAATTACATACATAGTTCATATACACGGTACATAATTCTAATAATTACATGTTATTTCAATTTCACTGAGCCATGTTAGATTAACGATTCACCCTGAGAAGCAGATTCTCCACAGAAATTGTTGATTGAGAATTTAATAAATATTAAAACTAATTATATTATGGTAAGTTTTTTTTTAAATATATAAATCAGGGACCAAATAAAATAAAAAACCCAATAGGAACAAAAAAAATGGGAACTGGATAGATCGAATCTTTTCAAGAAAATAACCGTTTCTTTCCACTGCATTTCTGACTTCTCGATTATTTCATACTAGCTTTAGCCCGCGGAATCTCTCGCGTACATAAAATACTCATTCAAAAATAAAGCAGCTTTCTGTCAATGTCTATTCTGGCTGGAACTCGTTGTTTAAAAGACGTTTAGGTACAACATCGGCTAGTTAGACTCTGATCTGTCTAACCACTTTATCGATTCCATTTTCCAACTCTAAAGGAATAACTATGAAACCAACATATCGGCAAATAATATATTCTTCTGCTTTATGTTGGCAAATCCGTTATAAGATTGAATTATCCAGCTTCTATATTTTAGCAACAAATAATGTGCTATAGATCTAAACAATTTCATAAATGATATAAAAATATAAATAAATACCTACATAGTGTAATGTCCAACGAGTATCATATTGAGATTCATTTTGGTGAATTTAGTTTCTTTTAGAAGCACGCCTAAGCATTTTTTAATTTACTACAATAGCAGACTACTATACTTATTTCTTTCCAAGCTCCTTATTGCGAATTGTTGACAATTCAAGTGCATTGATCAATGTCGCCCTGTAACAAATGTAAAAAATTTATAGAGAATTGGACCCAGTAGGTGGCGCTGCAATTGAGTTCTAAGATTGGACAGGATAATGCTGTCAGATCTGTACGATTTCTTCACAGCTTACCTTAGTTTACCATTCTCAAGTGCAGTAATACCACATATGGTAGATCCACCAGGCGAACAGACTTCATCCTTCAGTAGTCCAGGGTGTTTCCCTGACTGCAGTACCATCTGCCCACTGCCGACTACCATCTGCGCTGCGTGACGCATTGCCATCGCTCTTGGGACCCCTTGCTTAACAGCCCCATCTGCCAATGCTTCAATCACAACGTACATCTGAAATGTTTTAAATGTCTTATTAGCTACAAGTGTTTCTAATACTCGAGAGCGTCGTGGAAATGGCTGACTTACGAGCGGTGAGCAGAGGTCGTACAACAAATATTAGTAATATTTGTTGTACGACCTCTGCTCCCCGCTCCCCCTGTAATTATTACAATTATTGTAGTAGTCAGTATGTAGATGATTAATTTTTTTTTTTTTTGCTAAAAAATATCCACATAAAAAACCACAAATATAAAAGATTTTTTCATATCCCTTCAATATTAAATATCTAGGTAGCTAATTTAAAAATGTTTCAAATCTGGTGGAAGGGGAAACTAAATATTAAGTAACAGAATAGGAATGCACACACAGTTAATGTGACGTCATCGCATGTCTACCAGGTACCAATATTTTAATGCAACTTTTGATAACTAATCTTCATGGTGTTTTCAGAAAGAGATTTCTATGGTGAAATTTGTTATTTAGTATAAAATATTATACAACAATAAATTCAGGAAAATACCCGATTTACAAGATATTTTTTTATGCATAGGTCTTTCAGCCAATCATTAACTGATTTAGATATTAATCCTTCGGCCAAAGTTTGTAGCGTTAGCTAACTCATTGGCTTCAGCCAGTTATCAACCTTCAGTTTGTCAACATTATTTATATTCTATAACTTACATAACTTTGCCCAGCAGTGGGACAATAATAGCTAGTAAAAAAAAAAACTTACATAAGCTGGTCCACAAGCTGACAACGCGCCCAAGGAATCCATTAACTCTTCAGGAACTTTCTCACAAAGAGCAGACCCACTTACAAGTTTTTCTAATAGCAAACATTTTGTTTGCATCACAGTGGAATCTGGAGTGTATAAACAAATGCCTGCTCCAACTGTCATTGGAGTGTTGGGCATTATCCGTATCACACTTGCTTTGACACCAGGTAAATATGATTTTATTGTCTGTAAAAATAATAAACAGCAAATAAGATTAATTTATAAAGGAACAACACTGTCCTGAATAAAATAAAAACTATTGCCAGCAGTGTTTATTTGAATTTCAAATTGAATTGATTCATTAAAACCCTAGCGAACACTACATACAAAGCGCGCTCGAGCAACGCACACATAGACACGGCTCACGGACACGATATCTTGGAACACCTCGGCCCGCTCGTCAAACAGTTCTGGCTCGAGCGCTCATTAGTGTGCGTCCACCAAGTGTAAGACTTACACTTGGTGGACGCACACTAAATACTTAGTATAAGAAGTGAAGTGCTGTTCGCTCTCATTGTCTTTCTATTATGTCTCTAATCACGTTATAAGAAAGGTTAATTGAATTTAAGTATAGTCTTGTATAACTTTTTCCTTATTGTTTCCTTCTAGACTATATCAATCTGTACAAACTATTTTCCTTGTTTATTACATATAGCGGTAACATAGTAATTTGTTTTATGTCCCCACAGGTATATTCTTTTTTATAGTGGTTCTAACCGCATAATGGCATAAGACGAGATTCTTTTTATTTCACATTTGTATCTAATGGAACTGACATGTAGAAACCAAGGGAATGTATGCTTTCAGAACATGTCTTTCATTACATTATCATCATGTTGGCAGAAAGTCATCTACTATTGTATTATTATTTTCATTGTACCTAGTAAATTATTTGACATTTATTTACCTTTGACATTGTATCATTATCTTTTAGTATAGTAAGTTATTTGACATTTATTTACTGTTGACATTGTATATTTGAGTGTAGTAAGTTATTTGACATTCATATTTATTTAACTTTGACATTGCATTATTATCCTAATTTCTATTAATTGACCTATATTGTTTTGTTATAATCCTTAATTTTATTTGAATTTGTTGATTATTCTTATTTACAATGACAACTGAATTATAAGAAAGAGTGTACACCTTCTAGGTAGATTTTTGAGGAACTAATTTATTTATTATTAAGATCTCATGTAAAATGTACCAAAAATCACACCAATAAATGAATTTTGAATTTTGAATTTTGAATTTTGAACTACCGGACATAGGTTGCTCTGAATCTTTGCCATATCAACCGGTCCTGTCATTCCGGCGTGCAGTAGCCTCTCATAACCCTTAAAGGTCTTCTAATTCTGTGACTTTACAAGAGTACAATTTCAGAAACATACCATACTGTGTGTATCTTTTTTCACAACCTCTGAGACACAGACGGTGTTAGAACAATGGTGTTTGCGTAGGTATTGAATGTTATCTTATGTATGTGTAAATCTAAGAATAAAAAACAGGTAGTACTACTTTGCACAGAGCATTAACAATGTAAACAATTTGATATAGAATTGATTGATAAGAGCAGAATAAGAAATAAGTACTTAATTAAAATACCAAAGTTAAAATACACTTGTTTTATGAACTTAAGCTTCTCTCTTTGAATGCTTTAAGTTCCACAGTGCGACATAAGTGTACTAATTACCGGTGATTAGCATTCAATAGGTTAAGTGAGCTATGAGCTTAATTTACAAATATTGAATGTCTAAACACCACAGGCATAACAGATAATAGTAATTTGTTTAGAGTCAATAAATAACTATAAATAATCCCAACTATTATCTTGTAAAAAAAAGATAACTTTTCAACAACAGCACATCACTTTTTGTGGTTCTGTATCCAAAGTTTGTCTTTCTGTCAGCTGTCTGTCTGTCTTTGTGTAACCAGGCTGTATCTCATGAACTGTGATAGTCAATTGAAAATTCAAATGATGTATTTCTATTGCCGCTATAACAACAAATACTAAAAAAAAACAAAAAAATAAATATTTAAAAGGGCTCCCCTACAACAGACCTGATCTTTTTGCAGTTTTTATTTAATAATGGTACAGAAAACTTTGTATGCAAGTCCAGTATGCACTTAGCCAGTATTTAAGAAAGCTAAGTGCAACTAGTACAAAAATATGGCCAATAGCTCAAACTAGAGCTTATAGAAAAAAAAACAGAGGGTAGATTTCAAATCAGTGACTATACAACAAGAATTATGTTATACTAGCTGTTCCCAGTGGCTTTCGCCCGCGTGATAGCAGAAAATTATCCCAAGGGAACATACCTCCGGGATAAAAAGTAACCTATGTCCTATTCCAGAACATGGTCTACCCATTTACCAAGTTTCATCAAAATCTGTGCAGTGCGATGCATACTCGAATACGGTCGTGTTTCCACTGTGCACGGTACGAATTTTATTCGCGTGTTGCGCGGCAATAACCGCCGCCCGAAAACACTATTGATATTAATTAGTTTATTATTTTATAAGATTATTTTATGTATTTTTTCTATGGGCCTTCGATGCCTGAAATAAATGGTTATTATTATTATTATAAAATCGGTTTTGTCATTTAGGTGTGAAGACGTAACAAACAAACTCACTTTTGCTTTTAGAATATTAGTAAGGATTATTGAATTATATGCTCGTAACTCTTAATTAATAAATCTGAATTAATAAACTATCATTCATATGTACCTGAGAAACCTTTTAAATGGTTATACTAATACATGTTTATTACGCAGTAATTAAAAAAAAATCATACCTCATGAAGGTCTTTTAGTTGAATCCCAGCCAACATGGAGACAAACAACACTTCCTTTGCTGTGCTCTTTGCAGTCAATTTAATATCTTGGATAGCAGCCTGCAGTTTATTAACCTTTACTCCCAAAAATATCATGTCACAATTATCAAATACTACTCCATTTTCTGAAGTAACATTGGTGCCCATATCACTCCAATGTTTCAAATTTTCTATGTGAGGACCTGCCACCCAAATCTTAGATGCTGTATGGACTCCTGAAATATAACCATAAAGTTCATCAGCAAGCAGTTTAAATTATACTAATCTTGAACATTTCTATGCTACTATAAAATTAGCAGTCCTACAACTGCTAGATTTTTATATTAAAAATATGGAAACTTACCACTTTTTATTATTCCTTTAACAATCGCTGTAGACATATTACCACCACCGATAAATCCTAAATTGAATTCCATTGTGTTTATTTTATCGCTACCTAAACACAAAAAAAATAAGTACCTATATTTAAAAAAGATACACGGAAAATAAATAGCGTTCAACTGAGCAGAGATATATTAGGAACCGACATTTCTAAAATGATACACTGAAAGAGTATAGTAAATATAGGCTAGGTACAGTTTTTAATAATTGCAAATACCTTGAATAATTAATAAGAAAATTAGCAGAACGGCTGCTCGTGCACCTACTGCTACTGCTACTTTAGGAAATTTTGAAATGTCAGTTGTGATGTCATGACCTCTTTTGACATGTATGGTATGTATTTCCGGTAATCTGTAGTTTGCCACAAGAAAAAAAGTTCTACTTTGTCTTTTCCGGTTACCTGCTGCGCAGGCTGTCTGGCTTTGAAATCGATTGTATTATGCAAAGCAGTATTTTTTTTTTCACTCTTATGTCAAGCTTACGTCATTAATGCTCATCATGGAACTATTTAGGACAGGCTTTTCTTTTTGAGTATTACCAATTTTAAACTAGAGATTAGAGATGTGCGGTGAGTAAATACCCAACTTGGTATAACCAAGTTCTAAATCTAATAAATAAGCAAGTAAGATATTAATTTATACGATTAAGGCGTATAGTCTCTTTACATCTGGCCGGAATTAAATGCGCACATCCTTGTACTGCGGCCTAGGTCACGAGCATCTGAGCATTTAATTCCGACCAACTGTGCCCGGATAGAGCTCCGCTAAACATTAATTCCATTTTCTTTGTGAAATATATTTTGATTTAAATATGCTATGTTCATCGTGAAGAACACATAACCAGCCATTTTTTTATGTAAACATATTTCTAAAGATCAAAGCCGTATAAAGGAGTAGGGTAAACTAGCGAGAAAATGTTATGCTATTATTATTTTTTCAGCAAAAGTAAAAAAAAATCATTTTGATTATATTGTACATCAACATCAATCTATAATAAACATATATTTTTTTCTTATGTCACCCAAAACGTTTCTTTGAACACTCTCTCTCAAGGGAATCAAAATTCATTTAGTGTACTTCCCGTTGACCTAGAATCCTGAAATTTGGCATGAAGCAAGGTCTCATAGCACAAGTATAGGAAAAAATCTGAAAACTCTAAAGTAGTTACGTCACATCACTAAACGTAAACTCAATTCGGGATTTGAACTGTTTTTATAGGTGAATTTGTACGGAACCCTCAGTACGCGAGTCCGATTAGCATTTACCCGGTCTTTTTTATTTTACTTACTGTACTCAAGACTGAAAACAAATATTTAAGGTTAGTCGAAACGCATTCACGGGTGCCGGGTGTCGCTTGGGGATTCATGAATTAATTCATGAATCCCCAAGCGACCACCGGTGGCCGCGCATCTATTGTCTTACTATTGTGTCTCTAATTGACGGTATCTGAAGGGTTAAAAATTAAAAGTATCAACAAAGAATGTTGTATACCTACCTGCTATCGAAAACATTGACCGAATCAAAATAAACAAATATTATCACAGGCAGATCTGGGATGATCTGTCTAACAAGCCCAACAAATGTCAGACAGATCATTCCAAATCTGCCTATTGACTCTAGTGATGAGAAACTTTTGAAGTTGGCAACACTGTGACTTGCTACATGTAACGTGATAATATGATGGATAGTTAGAAGGAAATCACTGACCTCTAGAAAATGCACTGCTTGTTACTCTCTTTCATAAAAAAACTCGTGGCCAAACCGAACTATTAGAAGTGCTATAAATTATAGGAATGATATGCTTTCTTTCATCTCAAAGAGCTCGTGAGAGTGAGACCTAAACATTTCATAAAATAGACAAATGATTTGATTTAAAATAATTCACTAGATATGTTTCAACTAATTATATTTAAGTCGTTCTAATTAAAAAATTGTGTCTGATAGATATATTCTAGAGTATTTTTGTTTTTAAATTGTATTTAGTTTTAATGGTGCTGCCATAAAAAAAAGAATTAAAGCGAGAAACATGAGCGTTATGGCAACTCCGTCAGTTTGTGGCTTCATTTTGTAGGGTGAGGTGTAAGTTGTGTTTTTTGGATTATTTTGATATCGTTATCAATTTTACAATGCTGAAATAGTGTTACAATCTGGAAAGTGCTCAAATATGTGTCGTTGTAGTGGTTCATTCAATTATAGTTTGTATGAAGTGTAGTGTCCAACATGTTTCGATGTATACCTTTATTCAAATGTAATCGCCAAGTGGAATGTGTAGACAAGCGGCATTGCTCGTTGCCAACAATACCCGAAGACATTTTACGATATTCCAGGAGTTTAGAGGAACTCTTTTTGGACGCAAACCACATAAGAGATCTGCCGAAGGTGAGTGAATTTGTAACCTAAATAGGAGGATTCGTTTCACTCGTGGGCGTTTACCTTATCACTGATTATGTGTAAATAATATCAGTGCGTCTTATGTTGTTATTGGTACGCGATGAGTATCAGTTCTTCAACTTCAATTCTCACGCTTTGAAGTGTTTAATAAAGAACTGCTGAAGTTATTTCATACAATCATTTTCGTTTAAATTCCTGTCTGTAAATATATGTAGATACACATTCGTGTCCCTGAATACATATGTTTGAGTTCAACAGATTTATAAACATTCTATTGAGGCGCATACATTACACCCGCATTCTGTCTCATGGGGTCAATTCTGTTTTATAATATTATTTCGTTTGATAAACACTGTTATCTTTCAGGCCCAAATTAAACTATATCAGATAATAAAAATCGACAAAACCAAAGTCATACATATCTTGTATGTCAAGACTAATAATAACAAATAAAACAAGAAATAAAAATTTTATTGAACATTTGCAGCATTGTACCTAATTATTTGATCATACATTTTTCTGGCTGATCTTCTTGGCTTTGTTAAATAATGGTGAACAGATTTTCCACGAAATTGTTATATTTAGTTATGGAAAAACTAGAAATTTCTACTTTAATTCATCATTTTCTACTTTAATTCATCAATTTAGTTTTGTAACCTAAGGGTTACAAAACTAAATTGATTTCTCCAAACTACAATTATTTACAAGTATTTAAAACAAATGTTAGTGTGTCCGATGGTAAATTGCAATAAAGTTAGTTGAAGTTGTAAAAAGATAAGCGGAAGAATTTTCTGGTCAACTGACTAGAAAATATACTGATACAATTTCTAAACTAATTGAATACTCAGCTACAGCTACAACAGCTAATTGAAAAGTGTTAAAAAGAGCATTTCAGGCTGCAAACCTGCTTAGTACTATAAAATCAATTTTTGATAGATTTAAAGAAAATATTAAATTTATGTTTTAATTCATTAAACCCCAAGCAAATCCCCCCGGCATTCACTCTCTCATTGTTTTTCTATTGAGTCTCTAATTATGAGGTTTGAAAGGTCAAACTCAACCCTAATATAATTGAGAAAAAGACTCGGCAGTTCTGTTGACCTTATAACTCAATGCAATAAACTCGTTTGGTTTACTTGTTGTTTTTTCTACTTACAAGAAAAGTTTTAGTATTAAGTATTATATGTTCTCTTGGTTAAGCTTATTTTACTGTGTCTTTTGTTACAGAATTTCTTTAGACTTCATAGACTAAGAAGATTAGGTCTCAGTGATAATGAAATCCACAAACTTCCAGCGGACATACAGAATTTTGAAAACCTAGTCGAGCTAGATGTTTCCCGAAATGGTAAGTTTATTCATTTTATTAAATAAAGTAGCCCTACGTAGACGTAAAAATCCCCCCACCCTTGGGCGGAGCGAAAGATAGTGTTAGACTCTTACTGGCTAAAATCCCGTTCTTTCTTGCCTTTCATACCGAGGCTGAGCTACCTTTCGGAGCTAACCTTGGCCCCAGTAGGCTTCGACCCAGCCGGGCCCCTACTGTTGCTGACAACTCCTTGAGGCGCGCGGGAACAGTGCGTGTCGTTGAAGACTTGTGCTCGGTCCGGATAGTTACCTGACGGTCGGACAGCGAGCTACCCATTGTTCGCCGTCCGCAAGACCGCACCTACGGTGGACGCAAATCGGGATCGGGATCCCGGCGGTGCCTGGGGCGCTGTGAGTGCCATTGCCTGATGCGGTCTGCCTCCTCCTTTGCTAGCATTACTGCTTCGCTGAAGGAGGCGACCGCCTGCCACTCCTTCTTGCTCCGGACCATGGCTTGTACCAAGGCCCGGCGCGAGAGATCGCCGCCGCCCAACAACCCCCACGAAGATAATTTAGGACCTCGCGGCTAACAACAGTACGGTTCGTTCTCCAAGGTTAAGCATCTCTTGCAGAGTTCTATCTGTGGATGGGTGACCATCATTATAATATACCCAGATTTCTCTCTGCCTCGGAATGCACATTAAGATAAGGAGTAATTTTTAGATCTTTGTGAGTTGTTGTTATAGATAGTCAGAAGCCACAAAAATCTGACTCTAGTCAGCACTAGTCTTGCCTACCCAGTTGCTGGGTTGTGGAGATCGAATAGGCAGTCGCTCCATGTAAAGTACTGGTATCCAGTTGCATTCTATTAGACTGAAAGTTGATCTGACAATAGTTGGGTGAACGCTCCAAGACAGATTGATTGACTTAACATACCTATTAGGTACTTAAATTCCATTTTGATACAGTCGAATTTTTCGACCTCGATAAAAGGCAATCAAACTTACTCATCAAAAAGTGGCTATGAAATGTCTCCATGTCATCTTTGCAAAATAATGATAAAGTTATTCTTTTTTCTGTCAAATTTTATCATATTCCACGATTACTACTTAGCGCCTAAAAGTAAACATTCCAAGCAAACTGACCGTAACAAGTAAAAAAAAAAAAACAAAGGTTAAAATTAAAACGTCCCAGTCGATTACACTTTCATCTTTCAAAGAAAGGAAGTTTAATACTTTTTCATCAGATTACGTCACGTTCTTGATCATAAGACTGTTCAATTTACCTTCGAGAGAAAGTTTGAATGTTCGAAACGTTTAAGAGACTAGGTATTTGCTTACTTTTTGTTTACTTTGTTCTCTGTTTACGATACTTGGTAGATTTCTGAAAATCATAACAATCGCTCCGCTGAAATGTGCGTTAAAGAAGCCAATCGGGTGTGTAAAATTTCGGAATAGTTTCTATAATACTTGTAGGCAAAATAAACAGTTCAAACTGAAAACTTTTAAGGCTGTCGGTAATGTCCATTCGTTATCAGGTATGCACGTGGCGTCCTTTCCATCAAGCGCATAACTGCACGTACGAAGCAGGTGCGAAATACTCGTGAATGAAATATCATTTGACAAGAAGTAAAAATCATCTCACTGTATTGTATTGTGCCAGCAACTAAGTCTGTTGCACAACGGATGGACTTCCTGACGTAATTGCAAGTCATTTAGAAAAATAGTTAACTAAAGATCAAAACTCGGTGAAAACTTTTTTTTTATTATTGATAGGCTCGCGTTTGACCACCATATCACCTGATGGTAAGCGATGATGTGGTCGACGATGGAGCACGCTTGCCTAAAAGTAACCTATTCACTCTTGACCCCCAAGTTGTAGCTCTCAGGAAACACAGACACCGGCAGGGAATAACACTGTGAAAGGTGTTAAATGGTATCTATTAGCTAAAGAATCTATAGGTACCTACCCAATTTGAGGCCATTATCGAGACTATCATTGTTATTGTCATTTAAGTAATAGCGGCAATAAATGTCTTGTTTATCTAACATTAAGTTAATGCGCGATGATTCAGAGTTGATTAAGCGTAGTTGGATGTTAAAAGCACCTTTATTGAATCTATAAATTGCACGTTCTTTTAGGTTCATTCACTTCGCCCGAATTATGAAATTCTGAATAACAGGCAAGTTAGCCAACAGATTTACAAACCAATTGAAACTACAGGGATTGGTTAACTGAAATCAAATCGATTGACTCGGATATAACAACCAGTTAACAAAATAATCATTCTATCAGCTGATGATAGTATAAAGTACCTACTACCGAAAAGTCGTGTCGTAAAATCTATGATAGACTTTAAAACGTTGCTTTCTGTTAAAAGCTAAAAGACGGTCAAATCATAACAGTGCGTTGATAATAACATAAATAATAACGATTTACGTCGACTCGCTCACATGAGGTTTCCAGTGACCTCGCCTTGCACAAATGCCACGCGTGGCTGCAAATCTCCACTAAGCGTCTTTCCCTATTGTGTATTCAATGGGAACTTATTTTATCCTTGTCTAGTGCTGTGTCAGGTGGGAATTTCTACCTTTATTCGTAAGAAATTTGCAACGAAGGTCGTAAGCTGGCACGAATAAGTAGTAAACTTTATGCGGCTGTCTCTGACTGAGGTTAAATTAATCGTGTCTCATGTCTAACGTTCGAGCAAGGGTAAGAAATGAAAATGTTCCAACATTGCGGCTAATATTGTTTTCAACACAAAATGTAATTCTGGAATAGCACAACCTAGAACTTTTAGATACTGAGATGCTAATGAATTTGCTTCTAAAGTAACATTAACACAGTAGAACAACATTTGTACAAGCTGGTTGTAGTTTCAGCTTTAGGTACATAATGTACTATGAAGTCTGCGTAACCGAGTTTACTCGCGTCCCTAATTATTCATACGTTGGTGATGCATAGCGTATCGACTAACAACGCGACACCATTTAATAACGACGGATGTTGGAACATAATAGGTCACTACCGCAAGGCCTAGTACTGCTTCTGCATGGTGAATAGGTCTCATAGCAACATTACGCCTCATTTCTCTAAAAAAAGCGGACGGTGTTGACTGAAATGTTAGACATATCTACGTAAAATACGTTTAACTTTAGCCCGCAGATTGAACTCGGGCCTGGTGGCAATCGCATCTGAAAGTACATGCTGTTCTTGCTTTTGTATGTGGAATATCATTAAATGATTTCTTTCGTTCTGGGCGGAGTGAGAGGAAATTCCAGACTCTTTCTTACTAAAACTTACAGTATTCCTTCATTTGCATTAGTGGTACCTTCGAACAATCCCGCAGCCCTGGCAGGCAACGAACCCAGTTGTTCCTGCTGATCTCTTCGACGAGTGCGTGAAACATTTTTTTTTTTCTAATATGTCTAATATAGGTACCTACAGTCGCCATTTTGGTCACTTCTTTGGTAACTAACCATAAATCACACTATAATCCATCCATCATATATCTTTGCGCTCCAATTTACTCCTTATTCATTTTAATGAATCTAAGATGAACATAATGATATCATCACATATAACCTGTAACTAAATTGACCTATAAGTAAAGAAATTTCTTATTGCGTATGCAGTACACAGGAATTACGTGAACATCTTCAATATCTATTTTTAAGTTTCTTACTAAGTAACTAAGTTCTGTTTCACATTTGCATCGAATTGACACCAATCTCGTTTAACTTAAGGCGATGCGTTCAATCTGTACTATTATAAAGTTTACGGTATGGGTACCGTTCCAGCGCTGACGGGCGCGGTACGGAAAGGTCTCTCAAACGGTAATAAATAATGTACAATTTAACTTTGTCACAATGTGATTATAAAAGCACTTCCGCGCTCACATTTAT
The DNA here is from genome assembly GCA_949319445.1 of Mythimna lalbum. Lineage (NCBI taxonomy): Eukaryota > Metazoa > Arthropoda > Insecta > Lepidoptera > Noctuidae > Mythimna > Mythimna lalbum. The sequence continues at coordinate 11,712,802 of OX439356.1, read as the reverse complement.
TTTACTCAAACAATGTTTAAGAGGACGGAATTTATAAAAAAAAGTTCTGCTATTTGGAGAGAGGCATTGGCTGACGAAAGCTGGAAAGACCAATATTTTGTTTCTGAATTACTAGACCGTCAACTTTAATCATTTGGGGTGAAGAAGAAATACACAGTAAATGAAAAGTTTTAGAGTATTTGATGAGAATAAAAACGATATCAATGGCTTTAATTTTTCTATTCCACATCTAAAGTATTAGAATAGGTTAATGTCCGTATGATCATGGTAAATATTATTGAGACCTCTTTGTTATTTATTTATCTAATACCTGTTTCATTGAAATTGCAAAGTTTCCTTGTTTTGTTTTCCTTTCTGTTTATTAGAATAGGGAATAATTGTTTGTATTTATTATTTATTTATTTATTTAAATCTTTATGCACAAAGTTGTACAAAGGCGGACTTAATGCCTTAGGCATTATCTGCCAGTCGACCTTAGGGTGGTGCAGAAACATAACATGGCATGTGCAACTTAATAAATGAGAAAACAAATGAGAAGAAAAAAAAAATTTAAATACATACTTAGATACATACATATAAATAAACAGAGCTATAGTGAAAAAAGAAATCAGTGCGATGATGATTCTGCCAACATCCTGCGAATATGCTCTCGTGCCTTCACTTTAAAAGAATATCGGCTAGTACAAGTATATAAGTATTATACATAATTTTAAATCTAATTGCAGTTTGAATTTGACTATTGAGGGTTACTACAAGTATAAATGGGATAAAATATGGTTGCTCACAAATTAAACTACACCAAATAAGGGCCAAGACGAGGCTTCGATTGCGAAATTCAATTTAACCGAAAAAGATACGTAATAATGCGGTATTGGTATTTATGAGTAAGCTACGCTCATAATGGGATGGTAGTGTTAGAAGCTAAGACGGTAGTAGACATCGCTAGATGACTTGATGATTGCAGCAAAATTATCTTCATTTCGAATTGGATCCCAAGGAGTTCACTAAGTGCAGAAAGACTAAGACCAGATAAATCAGCGATATAACTACAGTTGTTGGGAAGACCTGTCATTAAATAGTGACAATACTGGCGTTGTAGGAAAGGGAAGATGAGGCTTATCTCCTTCCACTGGATGGAAGGTACAGAAGCACGAAAAGATAACTGACAGACTATGTTACCGATGGGAATCAACACACATACCTAAACCCATGATACCGAATATCTCACCATTGTAGTAAAACGTACATGACTTAATAGAGCGCTGATTCTGAAAGACCTTTATATAATTTACCATCTACAATCGACCTTGTCCGCTCAACGTTACAATTTAAACTGCACTTATTATTATTTTTACCGCTAACCTGACGTCACCAAGTATTGAGCCTTTGTTATTAAACAAATGCGTTCCCACATTAGACGAACACCAAGAATTTGCCATTTGCGAACTAGTTCAGTCACAAACTACCTGTAATCATTGCACGTTATGTGACTTTTGGTATTGTTTGTTGGTAATTTTCTTTTTAGGTCGCAATTTTTGTTCTGTCTTCGATATCATCTTTTGTTTCTCAAAGATAACCTTAATGTTGTACCTATCAGTTGATTTTAAATCTGAATACAGGTATTATTCTAAGCTTAACGTGTAAGTTACTTTTAATGTTACCATATTGCATATAATACCACGATCATATGGTTTTTAAGTGATCCAAAATTCAAGCATTTCACATTGTTCATAGTCACGAGTCAAGACGAGCATCTTCGTCAGGCAAAACCGCTACTTGAATACCGTTCTTATTCACGCAGAAAGCTTTTTCTTGTTATTTGTTTAGCGTAAATAGAGCTTTTGCAAATATAAGTTCTACTAGGTATATCAGACAAGTTTCGCAGACATAAAATTTGGAGTAAACTCTTACACCCTTGAAGAGAAGCTGAAAATGATGTATTGGAACTGCCTAAAGTATCACATTTGGGCTGACAGTTAGAATATGGGTCCATCTGGCTGATCGAAAATAAAGTGGCAGATATATTCAATGTTTGTATGTCAATTTACTTGGACGATATCTTGTCCAAATTTTGACCCGTTATCGGTTATCTAGTGCGATGTTAGCCTTTTGTGTTTCACTTCATTAGCTAATTTGACGAGGGTCCCACGCGCACTTCTTTGTTGTGCAAAATACCGGCGCTTCGGCTTGCTTAGTCAACATCTGCAATTTTTGTGTGTGTCGAATGTTGATGTAAATCGAGAACTTTCTAGTTTACAGTTTTTAAGGCTCACTGTTCCCATACTGACTCGGATTACTTACATCATCATATTATGTATGGGCATATAGTATTTTACCAACATGTACACAGACGGCAAGTTCGCGGTGGGTGAATCGAGTACGTTTCCAACGACCCGTGTAGATGAACTAGATTTCCTGTTAAACTCGCCATCAAGCGGTTAGTGCTATGTTATGTTGTATACCATAGTAACCTCTCTGTATTATTCACAGTTAACTGCACCGCTCTGAATTTTAAAACAATGCAATGAAGTATTGCGACTTTATACTGAAACCATATCCCATTAAACAGTGTACTTTCCAGCTCGGTAAATAATAATTTGCGCGCAAAACGTTGTTAATGGGCTCTAATTAACAATTTGTTTGTTATTGCAAAGAGACCCGTCTGTTGATGACATCGTGAATCTGGGTGCTTAATTAAGTCGATCCTGACAGCTGTAATTAAATTACCTTTGTAGTAATAACATTACTTCAGACCAGCAATTACTTTAGCGAGGTGCTTAATTTAGATTTTAATAATAAACCTGATGTTTCACATTTTCTCTGGGCAAATATCAGAGAATTTGCGTTTAAATGTACTGACGAGATGTTTGAAGTGCTTTAAATTACAGAACAAGCAACTCACTTAAATTGAATTCTCTGCCTCTAATATGAGTTATGAACTAGACAAGTAATGTTACATGCTTGTTAATTCTTTATTATACGCTAAAACAACTTAAAATACATAGTGATAATACAGTTAATGTTCAGAAGCGAATTTAACTTTTAGTTTAGTTTTCTACCAGCAAACCTTTGCGAGATAATAGAGAAAAATTTTAATTGTAACGAATTTACTATTAGAAATTTACGTACATATAATATAAAAATATGTACATATGTTTATTTTTATATCTAAGTATTAACATACTTAGTGTCAAAAGGATATTTAAGTCACCGGAAAATTGCAAACTCCGTATGATTATAATAAATCGTGCGATTTATGCAATTCTGAATATTTTATAACAAACTCGAATTCACCGAAACCCCTTAAAATACCACTAAATTCCGATATTTATAGAATTATCCTGTAACATTTTGTATATTCATGGAATTTTCGTCGTTCGTCTACGACATGTAGGTACTGTCTCTTGCAAAAAGAGAAGATAAAGCATAAGCATAATCAGCCTAAAGGTAGCCATACACGCTAGGGGGTATACCTGACAGGTTTGCCTGCACAGTTTTACTTGTCAGGCAAGCTTGTGGGGAAACCTGCACACTGTGCGACATACACACTCCAGTTTACTTGCAAAACTCAACTGTACAGGCAAACCTGTCAGGTATACCGTAGCGTGTATGGCTACCTTTATAGCTAATGTTCACACTGCTGTGATAAAGCACAGTTTATATTAAAAAAAAACTCTTTTGCAGTACACTACTTGAGTACTCCCCAGCATCTCATACAAAGGATAAAAAACTAATTCCATCTGACTATATTGACATAAGATGCAAATCTGTCCGGAGTTATTTCTTCAAGTCTAGTCTAGTTTGCATAAAATATGCCTTCCTTGTTGCCACGGTTCCCCGCTTGCGCTATCTTTATTCAATCTTAGCATGACCTACCAACTACGTGACGTAGATGCTTCACTGTAGTAACTTAGTAAGCTTTCTAGTGGATCGAGATAAAAGCTTAATCTAGTATAGTTTGAAACTCATGCCTGACTACCGTGTTGGAATTTTCTCTGTAGGCACTTGCTTAATAATAACGTTTTCAACAACATCATTATCAGTAGGTATAATGTTAAGGTAGCCATACACGCTAGGGTATACTCTAGCTCTCTCTTATGGAAACCTGCACAGTTGTGCAACATACACGCTTCAGTTTACCTGTACAACTCTAATGTACAGGCAAACCTGTCAGGTATACTCTAGCGTGTATGGCGGGCATTAGCTAGGCATTTATTAAGTTTTATCAAATAATTAGCAAGCAAGTCTTTTAATTCATGACTTCTGCACCTTCCTCATGAACATTATATTTATGAAAACCGCACGAAAATCCATTCAGTAATTTTCGATTTTATCAAACAGGCAGATTGACGCGGTGTGGGAGTTTGTTTTATAATGTGTAAGGATTATTACCACCAATGATAAACACGATAAGTGGTGTATTGGAAGCACTTGAATCTGGCGGCCACAAATTACTTAACATTGTATAACTATGTTTTGGGTGTATTTAAATAAATATTGGTAAACTAGCTGCTAACGGCTTCGCCCGCGTTATAGCTGAAAATTATCCCAAGGGAACATACTTCCGGGATAACAAGTATTCTATGTCCTATTCCAGGATATAGTATATCCGTGTACCAAGTTTCATCAAAATCGGTTTTGCGATTTAGGCGTGAAGACGTAACAAATAAACAAACTCACTTTCGCTTTTATAATATTAGTTAGGATTAAGGAAATAAAACTGTCAAGTCGAAGGTCAAAGGTTCTACTTCCTTCATTCTTTTATCTATAACTAGCTTCGGGTACTTAGCGATTTGACCCGCGTTAAATTAAGAAATACCAAGGGAGCATGCTGTCGGTATGAAAAGTCCATATGCTATTTCAGGACTGTAGTCTACCCTTGTTGTGTCATTCGATCGTGAAAATGTAACAAAAAGTATAAACTTTCGCATTTATAATAATAGTGTGATAGCTTAAATACCACCAGCTCTATGGCTATTTTCGACCAAATAATATGGCTATGGTACCTAGTCTTAAATGCTCCAACTTATTCTGAAACAACTGTCGTAACAATGTATGTAGTAATTAATGCATTTACGAGAATAATTTATATATTATAGCATAGCTTGATGTTATCAGTTCAAGGATAGCTTCAATGCCCTTCACAATTAACAATTTGAATTATCGAGGGGTTCATTATCATTGCTCGCATTAATCCGATTATGCTGTACTCAGAAGTAATGAGAATTCAATTTTAATTGCCAATTACTTAATGCTCACTTAATAAACGACTAAATTAGTTAGAGGTTAAAAGTATGATAATGATATTGCGTCCAGGCAATTTCTGTCCGTTCCAGGTTGCCTGGAAGAGATAAGATTCCTTTTGTATTATTTACTAGCTTTGCTAGCGACTTTGCCAGCGTAAAAGTAGCTTTTTCCATACAATCTTTGAAACCCCATTTCATCCCTTTAGGGCATGAATTTTGGAAAATTCTGCACTCTCTGCGTCATAAAAAGAAACCTTGTGCGAAATTTTACGTTTTAAGTTCCTGTTGTTTTGGCTGGGCTTTGATATTTCAGTCAGTTTCTTCTTTTATATAGATTATCTTAGTGTACAATGAAGTAGATATAAATAAATAAAATAATACCTTTAAATTGTGAAATGGAATCATTATCATCTCAAAAGAATCATCATCTCATCCATTCACAAGACAATGGAATTCATCTTTATTGCAAACTATAACAAATGCATTCTAAGAAAAAGTTTCATACTAATCCTCAGCTTATAACAGCTATTGGTGAGATTCCTTCACAAACAACTCGCAAACTTTTAATCTCGAGCTGTCTAGACATTTCATTTGTTTTTTTGGTGGGAGGTCAGAGGTGGAACGACGCAGTGTTTCAATGACTGCTCATGGGGCTGTTGAACTAACGGAGCGTGTTGCCGAACATAGCATTGTACTCTATACTCCCACGCGCTTGCACCGTTCACATTCCACTCTTGTCTGTCCCATATAGTCGTTTCACAAATCCCATCGCTCTCCCATATCAAAAATTCCTCTCTCCAGTCTATATTCATGAACACCATTTAAACCTTACCCTTCATTTATATACCGAACATGTATGCTGCTTATCACATAAGGCGAGTTTTCGTTCGTTTACTGTATTGGATCACCAAAGTGAGGTCACTTCTGGACCGGTTTGGTTACAATAAATCGAATAATATGTTATGGAATTGAGAATTTTATAAAATTTGTTGTCGTTTTGTGAAACGCAAATCATTGCCTTGGGCCAGTAATTTAAATTGATTGGAGTTTAAGTTTAGAAAACATAATAATAGCTTTGTATTCTTGGTAAAAGATGTTTTCATAAAGATACTGGAGACAGCTTCAGTTTAATTTAAGTCTCACGATACACATCGTAGCAACACAAAAGATTTCTATAAGATTTCGGTCGATGATGTCGTTGTTCGATTAAACATAATTCAAGCCAAAATAAAATCCGTCAAGCACAACTGAGTTCGGATCAAATCGTTTGCAATGTGGAACATCGTTTACGACCAATAAATTGACCTGTAACTCCTCAAAGTTATAACTTTACACATGTCGTTACATTAAATATTCAACTGTACAGTAATAAAATCAAAGCGTCAGGAAATATCCAAGTTGGGAGCAATGGCACGTTTACTGTCGCAGGTGTGACTAATTCTTGCGTGCGAGCCAGTACTTAGAACGAGATGTTTAATATAAAGATACGTTTAAAATAATTGAATTGTGCATGTTAAATCTATATTATTATGAATATGTATGATGCAATGTACGTAACATATTCATTCCCACGTTCGTATTTGTTAGGAGCGTTTGAGGACTGCCATATGCACCAGCGATGTTTCATATCAACGCTGTCAAAACAGAAATTGTTTGTGAGCCGTTTTATATTTATTTCACCTTAGTATAAATTGTGTTTATGTTTAACATTAACTTTATCAATAAAGAGGCGGCTATTAGATAGATTTTTATAATGAAATTAGCTGACTCGGCAAAAGTTGTTCTGCCGTATAAATTATCAAAGTAAAAAATTGGGGACGAGATAGGAGGGTAAACAGCCTGTCGCCCTATTCTCAGACTTATCAAATAAACACAAGAAGAATTGACCAAGCCATTTCCGTGCTCGTTAACAAACAAGGTGACACGAGAATTTATATAATATTAGATTAATTATGTAAAAAAATACAGTACTGACCATAGTGTACAAAACCATTGGAGCATGAATTTCATCATTAGTATCGTTCAGCCCGCCCGGAAACAAAATTCATATATCATAATAACATTTGTTTATTAGGGGATGTATGTTTAACGTCTGCAGTTTACCCAGTTTCAATGTTTATCCCAGAAATTGCTTGCAAAACCTAGCTTACATGAAATATTATAATATTCTGCAAAATGTGTGTGCTCAGTTGTTCACGCATAACCGAATGGTTTTATGCAAACCGCTCATATACGCAACCAGTTTTGTCTTATTTAACCGATTCCGAGACCAAAATGATTCTTCTCTGGGATTCTTTAGGAAGATTCGTATCTGTTTGGGAAAACGAGAGAGTTATTATTACTGTATATGGTCACAACTATATCTACATTTTCCTCATACTATTGTGAGCCATATTAATAACTGCCACACGTTTTACTTCAGCGGTCAACTGGCTCGGTCAACGGGGGCGCGCAAAACAAATAGGATTTTTGCCACTCAGGGTGTCTATTGTGGCCTGGGTCTCACTCGTTGAATCGACAACATCCATTATTGTGAGCGTTGGGTCGGTATAGATTGCTCGTTCGTTACTTTGTACAATGAAAAACTCAATAACGTTCTAATGGGATTCCAGTGGGTGGTAAGCCACGCGAGACCGCTCGACCGGCGACTATAACTCTGTTCATTTATCGAACTTATGCATTGTTTATGCAGACTCGCGACCTATAAAATTTACACCGTATGTTTTGTTTTAATTTTCGCTCGTTATAAAGGTACTCCTACGAAGTCAGCTGACATTAACACGCGAATCGAACATCTGCTAACCAAACTATAGGCGAGATGAGAAATAGGTGCGTCCGAGACCCAATGAAAATCTGTGGTTGTCTGCCGAACACTTGTTACATCATCTCTTAAAAATAAATTGGTTGCTTGTTCAATTAATAAACTGGATCTTGTGCGTATTTAACAGGAAGGTTAACGAGCGTAATTACGTTGATGTTTTACTACAACCAAATGTGCATTTGCGAAACGAGACGCGCTCAAATTTTTGAAACCGTCTGCAATAATTGACTAGTCGAAGTTATTGATATAATGATATGATAAACCAGTACTCACTGGCTCCATATTAATCCTAGTTTTGCTCAACTAGACTAGCTAAAAACTGATTTGTTAACTGTTTCGTACACTTGAACCGTTTCGCGACGACACATAACATGTTATCTTGAAAACAATGCGCAAATAGAATTCTAATTGAGCCTGATTCATTCACATGCTTACTGTATGATGTGACATGGTTTTGTTTCTATTCCTTTCAAACGACTTTATTGTTTTTGGCATATCAGCGTCGAGGACTCCTTATTTCATCTCTTTGATAAAAGCTTTTTGATTGTGCAATAAATTCCTGCATTGAACAATATGTATTGACTTTAGTCTTAAATGCATATATGCAAGCCTAGTTGATCTTCTTATACGATAAGACATAGCAATAGAGACTCCGCCGCAACATGAAGATTAATTTCCTTCCAGTTGCCGTTTCTAGGTCCCCCATTCGATTCACCGTTGGTTTGTGCTTTGCTACGGATATTACTTGATCTCAGGCATATACCACTTGACATTTGTCAATCATCGTCGTATTTTGCTGTATTTATATATCCTTCCTGTCTTGCATTCTTTTGCATACATAAAAAAAAGACCCCCCATTGTATCTGTCTGTGTCTGTAATCGATTAACTCAGACACTACGGATTTTCATCAATATACAGAGTAATTTATGAGGAAGGTTTCGGGTATACATGAATATTATGGTTAAGAGAAAATCCAAGAATTGTAAAGATTTGTAAACCCGTGCGGAACTGGGCCGGGTCGCTAGTTTCTGTAATAATTGTAATAAACTACAGGCAATTCTCCAATGATTCTTTAAAGAATAACTATGAAAAGAATATTCTGTTGCTTAAATTATAGACCCGGCACTACTTTGTTAATTGTTCGCTTGTTATACTTTCCATTTGACCTACTCTTAGAATAGTAGCTAATTTAAACGATTCTCGATTTAATTTAATGGAATAATATGAAAGCGTTCTTTGAGCATGATGCTGCATTTGATTGAAGTGAATTTCAAACTTATTGGGAGCAATGATATCAGGGAACTTTCAAGAGTTTGTAGTACTTCCACTTAAATAAACATCTTCAGAACGGTTTTCGAATTACAGCGGAAGTGCTATTACCGTAGACCTGAAGTGAACATCTTCCCGCGCCCTTCAGATAAACAAAGAGGCACACTTTGGATTCACAAAACATGCCTCTCTTAAAATAGCCACACTCGCTCTCAAAAAGAGCATTTCCCCTGCCTCCCTTTTAAAAATATGTTTTACTTAAACATTATTCAATGAATGATTTATCACCGCTTCGAACACCTGTTACATAAATTGATGATTTTATTTTAGAACGTACAGGAAGTTTTATATTGAAAGACTATAATGCTGTTGTACCGTGTAACGTTTATCGGCGAATATAACTTAGTGTGTGAAATAGATGGATTGAATGCAGGCATTTGAAGGAAGGATCTAATTTCTAATTAAGATCTAATTTTTTGTTAAATTATTTTCGTTGTTTCGTCATATCCTCCACACTTCCTTCAGCACACTAAAACCTAACTTATGTAAAACAGTTTTTATTTCATGCAACTTTTAAACTCAATTGTAGGTACTTTGAGAAATGTGCAACAATTAAGTTATAAATATGCGTGACAGTAGTAGAAAACTATCACATTCGGGATATAAAGTCGTATGTAATATTTGAGGACATGGTCCACCCGTTTGTTGAATTTCATCACAAGTAATAAAAATACACACATACAAACATTTGTCTTTATATTATTAGTATGATTTAATCAAATTAATACAATATGACTGGCCTGTTGGTCTAGTGGTTAGTGGCCCTGACTGCTATGCCGGAGGTCGTGGGTTCGATTCCCACCCAGGACAAATGTTTATGTGACGAGCATGATCATTTGTTCTGTGTCTGGGTGTAATTTATCTATAATATATAAGTATGTTTATCAGTTGTCTAGTACCCATAACACAAGCTTTGCTTAGCTTGGGACTAGACGGCTATGTGTGATAGTTGTGGAATATTATTATTATTATTAATACAGTACGTAATTAGTTCCTTGACATATTTCTCTAACACCTGGTTAAAAAAAACGCATTTATTTTATAGCAGTGTTATTATTTAATTATTGCTATTTACATATTTCAATATTGAATTTACAGTTATTTATTTAGAATTTAAATAAACCAGTCTTCGGTTAGTATATTTTATTAGATTGGTATAATGTTCTAATTAGCATGAACCCCTACCAGGCCAATTCCTCTTCGAAGGCTTTCCATTTTTCTATACTTTTTTGCTGTTCGTAACCAAGGAGACTGTATACGAGATGGGAAGACGATGGAACCAGGCTACTAACATCAAAAACTTTGATAACATCAGTATTAAAATAAAGTTTCTGGTTAAAAGTTACTGACCTGTGTTATCGTTTAGGTTCATCCATAAAATAAGCAGTGCTCGTGGCTTGACAAATAATTGATGACGACACGCCCGTCGGAATGCCCGCCCGCAAACCGGAAACCGGGGCGCACTACCGTTACCATCGTGAAATTAGAAAACCAGTTTGGTACCGCCTCCGTAATTGTGTTTATTTTTGCTAAAATCTATCCGAACTTGAATCAAATTATAATTACGTTGTTGAAGCCTTTTGTTTGTTACTGACATCTAAAACTTTCTGGAAATGATGGACCAATATCCTTTCATAGAAAGAAAGTATAAAAGTACAGATAGGTACTTAACTAGTTCGACAAAAGTATATTATGATATAGATAAGTGTGTAATGTTAGTGATTACTGTCGAGGCGGTATTTAGACCCGAGCCATGGCGAGGGTCTTAAGAGAAGAAAACAGTAATCATTAATTACTCACGTGTATCGTATGACGTTTTTCAATACACTTGTGAAGAAAATAACTGTAAAACTTGTAAACTTTGGTGGCGATAAAAATCTGTTTTCATATGCGCGCCAATTTTTTTTTTCTTTTCCTCGCGGGGGTCGACGCGCGCCCATTCTGATACGATAAATGTAATAAAATTATGGCGGGGGAGAAGTTGAACAAGAAGGTTTTAACCACATTATAGCACTAGTGCGTAATGGTAATCAAAATGTCACAGTTTGGTAACAAGTGCCATTATATACCTAAGTGCAGTGCAATAAGAGTCACTTTATGAGCAAGAGTATTAAAAAAATATTACACAACAATAAATTTTAGGTTGACTGCTAGAGAATGGCTAAGGCCTTTGTAACTAAAGTTGCAAGAAGATTAAATAAATAAACACACTTTGTCATGTCAATTTTTTCGTCAGTTTAAACGTTTAATCTAGATGAGGCCGGTGTTTTCTAGCCCGGTGTTTTCTAGCTGACCCTGAGAAGAAACTTCACAACAAACTCAGAGGACAAAGTCAACAGCAAATAGGTAATGAATGGTCAAGTCTTATGAATACTATGCAGATTAGTGTCTCAAATGGTATTTAGAGGACAGAACCGCACAGATTTGAGTGGATCCGTTCATTTAGTGCAAGCGTTTGTCAGTATTCGTATAGCTGAGTTGCTAGCCTGTTGCTTTTCTACCTCTGAATGTCTGGGAGTGAGACGTCGGTATAACTTAATTCCACCAAGCCCGTTCCATTATCGGATCACAAAATGTTTTGCGATACGCCACCGGCATATGGTGTAGATCCCACCCATACGCAAAAAACGGTTTGGAAACACACTCATTGTGCGTACAGCTAAGGAATGGAATTCTCAACCATAGTCTGTTTCCTGATAACAACAACTTAGGGGTCTAGTAGTCAATAGCTTACTTCTAGGCAAGCTAAGCATACCTATGCTCCACTTCAGACCACATAATCGCTTACCATCAGGGTCCATATTCGACGTAGATTCGAGTATTTTTGAGTTCACTAGCAGTTCTGAGTAGACTTTTTTATCATTGATAGACGTTTGACTAAGGAGCTCAACGACTTGACGAAGAATATGAAAAAAAAAATACATTTCGATAGGTTGCAGAAAATAATCGCTGTTGTAATAGAAATGCTGTAATGTAACAGTTTAGCTGTTATAGCACTTGGTATGTAAATATATTAGTTTGTGTTGTGTTCGCTGCTCGACCTACCTAAGTACCCGTTGCTCGATTAACTGCGGGTTACGGGACTGTTACGATTTACTTGCTCTAGTAAACACGTTTAGTAAATGTTTCGTTTGATAACTTCGACATTGTAGTCTTCTCCTTTTTTTGATAGTACAGGCCTTTTAATTGCTTCTGCTAGAGGGCTTGTCCGCGTGTAATTAGTACTTTTTTCTGTTATAAAATCTAATTGAATTGGAAGTTTCGGTGTTTCTTCACAACCAATAACACTTGAATTATCATTGAAGGAGCTATTTTACACTCCAATTCCTAAAATATACTACAAAATGTTAGCTAAATTAAATTGATGTTTCAATCTCAGGAACTCGCGTTCTTCTGAGAGCATTAAGCCGGTTTAATTATTTTGACTTACAGTAATATAATAAGCCCTTTGAAATGGAAACTAATTGTGTTATCTTAATACAACAATTAATTTGAAACAATGCCCAGTAGTATAATAGCGAATATACCTTTGCTACGAATAATACGTTATGAATCTTTCTTTCTAACTGTTAAATTTATCGTTAGAGTCTGTCTACAAAGTCAAACGACTTTGGTAACTATTAGGATAAAATGAAATCTGATGTAGTCAACGCTGGTTCAATAATCAAGGTTGATTAAGAGATCTTGATCATTGTTTACTAATAGAAGAACCTTATAAAAAGTATCGAATATAAGTATTTTTTGGTAGCTGAGCTTACGAATTGTAGGTGGCGGGTTTAATCCCAGCCAGGCGCATTACTTTGTGTAATTTATTTTATCACCACTGTTCTCAACACGGTGAAGGAAAACATCGTGAGGAAAACGAGAAAACCGGCATGTCCTAGAACCAAAAATTTGAAGACATGTAACATCCACCAATTCGCACTGGGCCCGCGTGGTGGATTACGGCCCATTCCCTCTCCCAGAAAGGAGGTCTGAGTCCCAACAGTGGGAACATTATAGGGCCGATTATGCTATGCTCTGCTAATGATTAAATATTATACAAAATTCCTAAGTCTTTTGACTTTTTAGACAGACTATATGAATAATTGATACAATGATTCTTTAATGAAAATATGAGATAGATGATGATGGTATTTAGCATCATTCTTGTTCTATTCTACTGCTAACATAAAGTAATAAAACATTTAACATTTGAGTGACGCACGATTTATCTAACAATTTTATTTTTGTCTTCGGTCTTCGACATGTTGGTTTCAATTGAAACCAATAAAACGTAATCAGTTGGACCAATTTTTTATCGATATCGAGTCCAGATTTTGTCCTAGATTTTTATTTATTCGTTCATGAAATTATGATGATGGAGTTATCGATTAAATAATTATAATTTTTTATCTATGCAGTCGGTAAAACCAAAGTGTTAACAATTTAAGGCGAATGAAATATGGCACGCAAAATTAAAATTTTCAGTGCCAAGCTGCATGTTGATTAAAATATGATTAAAATATGATTGGTGGGCGTAATAGGTATGTGTTAATTTACGTAATTAATCATTAAAATCTGATGATATTGTTATTTTTTTAATTTAAGGTTTGTATATCAATATCAATACAACCCTCTTAGTTCGTCTTACTCTATTGAATGGCTATTCCATGAAATGATATGAATTTCGCGAGCTGCCCTGGTGTTTTTTAAGAGTAAATGTTTCATAACTACGTACGATGCAGGAGCTAAGTGCCGGAGCCAATCCAGACGAAACACAAGGTCCATAAGCACAACTTTTACTTAGTAGGGGCTCTTGTCTCTAACCTTTTTGACTGCCAAGAAGTCATTAGATGATTTTGAGCCCTTTTTTTAATAAACTTTTTTTTTTTATGCACCTGCCATGTTTTTCTCTTTACCACCCGTAGACTGGTAGAGAATGCCTAAGGCATTAAGTCAGCCTTTGTTTTTTTTATGTTGCATGAAGTTTTAATAAATAAAGAAATAAAAAAAAAAACATCAAAAAAGTAAAAGCGTGTCAAGCTACGATTTCATCCTCTAATCTGTCGGGGTCAGCGTGGTCTGCTACGCAGACGACACGCTGGTTCTAGCGCAGGGAGAGTCGCACCAGGCGGCGGTCGCTCTATTGACACGCGGGGTTGCGATAGTCGTTGGTAGGATCCAGGAGTTGGGACTCGAGGTGGCGCTGCACAAATCCGAGGCCATGTTTTTCCACGGCCCTCGGAATGCGCCACCATCGGACTCCCAACTTACGGTAGGAGGAGTTCGCATCGGCGTCGGGTCGACGATGAAGTACCTGGGACTCGTTCTCGACAGCCGATGGAATTTCGGAGAACACTTCCGACGTTTGGCTCCCAAACTCAACCGGGCCGGGGCTGCTCTCAAGCGGCTCCTGCCCAACCTTGGGGGTCCAGACGCCTCCTGCCGGAGGCTCTACGCGGGGATCGTTCGGTCCATGGGGCGCCGGTGTGGGCGCCGTCGCTGGCAAAGCGACCGGCGTCCATACTGAACGCCTGCCAGAGGGTCATGGCAATACGGATGGTGCGGGGTTACCGCACGATCTCCCGCGAAGCGGCGAGCCTTCTGGCTGGCCTACCACCGTGGGATCTGGAGGCAACAGTCCTTGCACACATGCATGATAAGCGCGTGGAGATGCAACGCCGGGGTGAAAGTCCACTACCGCGACAGGTCGAGGTATGGCGGACAGAGCTCCGGCGGGATCTCATGGTGAAATGGCGTCGACTATCGCAACCCAGTGCTGGGCACGCCACAATTATGGCGGTAAGTCCCCTCTTTGAGGCGTGGCTGGAAAGACCTCACGGCGTCCTTACCTTCCGCATGACGCAGGTCCTCACCGGACATGGCAAGTTCGGGAGGTTCCTGCATCGGATTCGAGCGGAAGAGACGCCCGGGTGCCGCCACTGTGCGGAACGCCCGGAGGACACGGTGGAGCACACAGTTGAGGTGTGCCCTGCTTGGGCGGAGCAACGCCGTGTCCTCGTGGGGGCGATCGGCGGCGGAGACCTCTCGCGCCGGGCCTTGGTTCAGGCCATGGTCCGGAGCGAGGAGGAGTGGCAGGCGGTCGCCTCCTTCTGCGAAGCAGTAATGCTAGCAAAGGAGGAGGCAGACCGCATCAGGCAACGGCGCCCCCGCCGCCGCCGCCGGGATTCCGATCCCGATTTCCGGCCACCGTAGACGCGGGCTCGCGGACGGCGAGCCATGGGTAGCTCACTGTCCGATCGTCCGGTAACTGTCCGGACCGAGCCAAGGCGTCGACGGCGCGCACTGTTCCCGCGCGCCTC
Organism: Mythimna lalbum; assembly: GCA_949319445.1. Lineage (NCBI taxonomy): Eukaryota > Metazoa > Arthropoda > Insecta > Lepidoptera > Noctuidae > Mythimna > Mythimna lalbum. The sequence goes on along the minus strand of OX439356.1, from coordinate 11,697,100 downwards.
AAGGAGTTGTCAGCAACAGGAGGGGCCCATCTGGGTCGAAGCCTACCGGGGTCGGGGTTATCCGAAAGGAAACTAGAGCCCCGATATGAAGGCAAGAAGGAACGGCGCGGGGTTTTTAGTCAGTAAGACTCTGACACTGTCTCCCGCTCCACCCAAGAGCGGGTTTCGTCAATGATGATTTTCCCCGTCGAGAGAAAAAAAAAAAATCCTCTAATCTGTCATGTAGTCATGGCCGTGGTGTACTGAACATATTTTGCTTTGCCATGTATGACTATGGCGGTCAAATGGTTACACTTTCTTCATAAACAGTACAAAACGGCAAAATAAATAAATGTTAATAAAAAACAAAAATGTTATTATTTTAAAATTCTTCTTAGCTGACTAAAGGAAACACAATTTGACAATCCAAATGAGATGAGAATTGTAAATTGTGAAGGTGAATGAAGTACTGTAACTCTACTGTAAGTAATACACAGTTAATAGGAACGGCTGTATAATTTGCCGCTCCGTTGACCTTTGACGAGACTAAAGAATTAAGGTCCGGAGGCTATTACTGGGAAGCAACAGGCTCCCAAACATTCTGGGTTAGCGTGTGATGATGTTACGTGCAGATAAAGATTAAATTGAAAGTGAAATCAAACAATTGCTATTGCTCAACTCCGACGTCCTAGGTTTGCGGTCATCGCCTTGCCTCATGATGATGCCATCGCAAATAACTAACTTTTCAGCGTTAAAAGAAATTCCTATTATACAGACTTCATCGACAAAATTAAAAATATTACCTATTCGTATTCAAATCTTTATTCGACCTTGTCTTGACGTCGTTTACAATGTTTTGTTTAACGTCTGGAAACGTGGAACAATCGCAAATTATTTTGATGACCGCACTGTTTATGTCCATGTGCCAATTACTCTCATGTCGACCTTCGACGGCCCTTAGCTTCACTGAATGCGTGCGATGCAATAGGTCCTTGTGTGGCGTTAACTGTGCCATATGCCGAAACTGCGATCTTGTTGGGACTAGTTGCCAGTACCGTATTTGGATGTTCAATGTTGCGGTAACCCATATAAAGTGCTTTCTTGAGAAGTTGCAAGAGTGCAATAGGTATCTGCATAATATTCCTTTGTACAGTTCAATGTACACCTTTAGAATGCGTTATATTGTTGCATTTACATTTCTCACGCTTAAAAATTTTGTAATCTTATGAACAAAACAGCTGTGCTTTTCAATTTACAACAAAGTTATAATTATTTCAACGGCGAATGAAATCGTGTTAGCCCTGTAGGCTTTATTTAGCAAAACAAGCGTGTGATTTTAAGAAGAACCAGTTTTTAAAGGGCTAATATAACTATTAACTCTGAAAACAGCAGCTATACTTTACTACAATATAACCTAGCCACTTAAATAAACATACTCGAGTAAACTGTTGATATCGCATGTCCTATGAACCTTCATCTATATATATAAAAATGACCCCCGTTTTCCGTTGTCACGACTTGGCATGAAAACGGCTTGACCGATTTGGCTGATTTTTTTTTTGTTGTGATTGTTATTGTGAGGAGAAGGTTCTTATGGAAAAAAAATAGGGTAGTGTAGGGTAGAGTAGGGTAGAGTAGGGTAGAGTAGGGTAGGTTAGGGTAGAGTAGGGTAGAGTAGTAGGGTAGAGTAGGGTAGAGTAGTAGGGTAGAGTAGGGTAGAGTAGGGTAGAGTAGGGTAGAGTAGGGTAGAGTAGGGTAGAGTAGGGTAGAGTAGGGTAGAGTAGGGTAGAGTAGTAGGGTAGAGTAGGGTAGAGTAGTAGGGTAGAGTAGGGTAGAGTAGGGTAGAGTAGGGTAGAGTAGGGTAGAGTTGGATATAGTAGTGTAGAGTAGAGACGAGCGGGAGCGAAGCCGCGCGGGCAAAAGCTAGTTAGTAATAAATGGATACGCACTATTGAAAACTGTTCTTTCAATATCACAACCTGTGATTGGTTGTAGCAATTTTGGTATCCATCGTCATCAAACCAAAAATTAAAAAACATATGATTCGGGCAGTGGGTAGGTTACATTGCTCGCAGAACAGATGGTCAACAGGGCCAAAAGGTTCTGGAATAGCTACCACGTACCAGAAGATGCAGCAATGGAAGGCCTCCTACAAGGTGGACTGATGACCTAGTGAGGATCGTGAGAATCCGATGGATGCGAACCGCACAAGATCGTTCGTTTTAGCGGCGCTTGGGAGAGACTATGTCCATTAGTGTAGACGTCTATGATGATGATATAAGAAACTACATATAATGTTTATTTTGCAGACATTCCCGATATCCCGGAGGATATCAAGAAGCTGCGAGCGCTGCAGATCGCGGACTTCAGCAGCAACCCGATCCCGCGGCTGCCAGCTGGTTTCAGCCAGCTTCGGGCGCTCACCGTGCTTGGCCTCAATGATATGTCCCTGACCAGCCTGCCCAGCGACTTTGGCAGGTAAGACAATACACGTCGTTAAACAAATTACTAAACGAATAACATTCTTATTGGATGTTTACTGCTCTACTCAACATGGACATTTGGGTCATTTGGGCACATTTTGAACATAACAATGGTTGACTTTGTTCTGTGTCCACAGTCACTCGTAGTTATGTGGTTTCAGCTTGGAGGTGTATCGTCTATACATTCGATCGTAATTAATTTCCACAAAACGGTTCATAAAAAAAATCTACTCGTATCATTTAGCATTCATTAAAAATATTAAATTAAAAGTTGAGAACTGGAAAACAATATTTAATTAGTGACCGAGTTAATACTGCTCACGAATGGTAATGAAAATATGCGCAAAATTGAAGTTATATTAACGCTCATTACCGCGCAGCCCAAATCCTGTTGTTAGCATTGAGGCTTTGTAGGACATGACTAAAGATTTATAAACACACAGTGAAAAATAGACCTTTGTCACGATATGAAAACTGATTGTACACTTTTATTACGTGTTTTCATGTGACGTCACGCTTGTACAAATGATAAGTAGGACATCGTGAATTTTATTTACTAAACGAAGTCATTTTCAACGTCTGTTAAGCCGATAGATAAAACAGTTTTTGATTGTAATGCAGTCACAATATTAGGAGTGTGGTATTGATAAGAATAAAAGAAATTCTTTTGATCGTTATCTGTTAAGTTATCAGGAAAGAGGCAACTTGAGTGTAGCCAGGAGTTTATATTTATTTAGGGGCTCAAACGATAAGCGGGTTTTCGTCTCAAAAACGAAACAAATAAAGTGTAGTTACTATCAGCAACAGGAGGGCCCCAGCTGAGTCGAAGCCTACTGGGGCCAAGGTTATCCGAAAGCAAACTCGAGCCCCGGTATGAAGAGGCTAGAAGGAACGGGGTGGGTTTTTAGTCAGTAAGAGTCTGACACTATCTCCCGCTCCGCCCAAGAGCGGGGGTTGTCACTGGATGATTTTCCCACCGATTTTTTTTTATTATATTTTATTTTATGTAGAAAGTCATTAACTAACTCGTACCTGAGTGTATGTCACACTTTTATTGTCCAAAACTTTTTGTTTTGCTTTGCATTCCAAATCTGTAGACTTGAGTGCTATAAATCTTATCATGTCTATTCAAAATAGGCATGATAAGATTTTGATTTGATGGATAGACCTTGAAGAATCTTTAGCCATATTATCACATAGGAGTATAGGAGCCGTGTTAGCATACTAGAGCCTCGAACCAAATCAATCTCATTAACAAGCCTAATTGACATGTTTGTCCAAAATGGAGCTTATTAACCGGCACTGTTAATGAAAGAATAATTTTTCAATATAGCTTACAAATAACATGATTACTTTGCTTCTGCTTGACTTGGTACTAATTTCCTACGGGAAATTGATTTTAGTTCGACATTGATCAGAAGCCTTTTGTGTTCAAATTCCATCTAAGCCATTCCTTCTTACAGTGATTGACAATTATTTTCAAACATAATTAATTTATTGATTTGTAAATTATTAAGTTTTGAAACAAGACGTTCCCATTCACATTGAACTACGTTGAATATGTGACTGTTCCTAAAATACCCGAGACTGACAAAATTTTCTTTTTTACTAAATTTTTCTACATGCTGGTTTCAAAGTCGGTTTCTCCCCCCTAGGTATTGTGACATACGAAAAACTACGGAACCCTACACTGAGCGTGGCCCGACATGCTCTTGGCCAGTTTTTTTATTAGTAGAGCCGGTTTTAACATGTGTGAAGCGTTTTAGGAGTAACTGTTCAAATATTCATACGTAGGGAATAGTCAGCGTAAATTATTCAGCAGATTTTAGCAACCTGTGACGCGTTTCCTTCACAAAAATGGCCGATATACACTTTATTATTCAAGTCAGTGACTCTACGCAAATTCAGGCTACTGTTCTCATTCCACGAAATATTTCCTTAACAGGTTACATCACTGCGTTGCAAATAGCATCCAATAAAAAATAATAAAAAATCAATAAGATTATAATTTTCCATTTAGATCAAACGACGGCGATATTGTTCGGAAGGTCTTTCGAACAATTACGCCATCCTCTTTTTTTTCGTGACTAGAATGCAACAGGGTAACTGTTTAGGGAATTCGTTTGTAAATATCTGACACTCATCTCGCTCCACCCAGAGCGGGAGTTATTTTTTTATTTTTATAATGTAATATTCCATAACTATCACACAACGCCGACTAGTCCCAAACTAAGCAGAGCTTGTGTTATGGGTACTAGACAACTGATAATTATATAATACATACATATTATAGATAAATCACACCCAGACACAGAACAAATGATCATGCTCATTGTCCTACGTGGGAATCGAACCCACGACCTCCGGCATAGCAGTCAGGGCCACTAACCACTAGACCAACAGGCCAGTCAATTGACGAGATCACACCTCAAAGAAAGCAAATTAGGGTCAGAAGATTTTTTCTTTTTATTAATATATACATAGTCGTGAAAGTAAATAGAGCGACGGTTGAAACAGTAACAAAGTATCTCACCAAGCTTTATTTGAGCTCAAGACGAAAGCGAAAGTTGAACTGGAAAGCTATGGTCGGCTCTGGGAACCTCTTATTGACGTCTATACAAGTATACAAACAAATAATACGTTTGTTAAACTTGTTTCATGTTCTTTTTGTCAGTAGTACTTTTTGTTCTCTATGAGTACCCTCTATTGTGTAACGCTTAGGGCATTGTACGGGGATTACTAAGAGAAAAGCTTTACAGATTCCTCTTTTTATGTATCGTTTAAAGCTGTCTGTCACTGATGTAACCAGACAACAAGACGGCTTTTAATGTTGACGGAACTAGAGATATGCCGTTGCCGGCAATATTGCCGTGAAGTGGGAATATTGTCTGATGTATGAATATTGATGGCAATATTGCCAGCAATATTCCCAGATTGCCGGTAACGGCACATCTCTAGACGGAACTCATATGATGCTAAATAGTAAAAAAGTTATATAATTTTTTTGAAGTTTGAAATCATCAAACCAAATCTATTTCAACTTCAACTCTTAATTAATGGCCTTTGTGAAAGAGACACCACAATTTTGCCAATAACACGTGCGATCAAAAACAAATATTTCAAATAAACCATTGGCAGGCACTTTTGAATTGTCGAAATGTCGGTCAGTTGACGGCGTGCAGACGTTGAAGCTAAATTGCATGTTCCAAAGCGTAGGTCTCTATGGAGAAGAATGCAAGAAACTCCATAGACACTCTTTTATTATTATGAGTTAAAAAAAAAACTTGATTAAGTACATATTTCTTGTCGCTTCTATTATGTGCACAATGCAAATAATTAATGAAAAAAAGTAATCATCTAATAACCTCTACCAGAGCGGGAGCGGTAGCGGGTGGAGCGAGAGGGGAGTCAGACTTTTACTGACTAAAACCACCTGCGTTCCTTCCTTTGCGTTCTAAGGCCATGGTAACTCATTTGTACAATCCCGCAGATTTTTTTTTACGGTCGGCAAAAATCATCTTATGACAACCCCCGCACTTGGGCGGAGCGGGAGATAGTGTCAGACTCTTACTGACTAAAAACCTACAGCTCGAGTTTCCTTTCGGATAACCCTGGCCCCAGTAGGCTTCGACCCAGCTGGGCCCCTCCTGTTGCTGACAACTTCTTGAGGCGCGCGGCAATCCCGCAGAGAGTTTAAGAAGTCTTGAAGTTGTAACTTTAATGTGAACTTCAATACAGTATGCGTTAGTAAGTCGATACGTACCTTATTACCTACATGATGTATATGATCGTCATCGTCCAGTGACTGTATCGTACGCATTATGTTGATGACTAATGCCTGTCTTGACAGTAGAGTACATGTGCATGCAGTTAGCATGATGTCTCAATCAAAACTCATCGGGTTACAAGTAACTCGCATTGATTGATTAATTTGATATCCAATAACATCCATTAGTACGTAAGCCGCAACCAGCTATTTATAAATTGGTATTTAAAATTAATTACATTTAAAAGCTTCACAGACTCGTCAGAATACATTTCTGCGAAAAGTAAATTACTTTATCAAGGACTCAATTTTCAGGCGTTTGAGCTGAAATCACTTTCTCGTTCGGTTTATTGAATATTTTCTAGTCTCATTTGAATATGGATTGAATATTTTGAATAGATTTATTGATATTAGAAATACACTACATATATTTATGATGAAATGGGTAGTTGAATCGCCGGTTACAAAATATTGGAAATTGAATTTATTAGAAATACCCAATATGGGCTAATATCCGTCCGAATCAACTCCAATCCAGATAGTTAACAATATAGCCAGATATTTATTCATTTGGAATAGACGGATGTAGGTAGGTATGTAATTGTCATTATTAATATGATTATACTATTATAAATAACTAGCTTTTGCCCGCGCGGCTTCGCTCCCGCTCTTCCCTACCCTACTCTACCCTAAATTACCCTAATTTTTTTTTTTCCATAAGAACCTTATCCTCACAATAACAATCACAACAAAAAAAAAAAACAGCCAAATCGGTCAAGCCGTTTTCATGCTATGTCGTGACAACGGAAAACGGGTTTCATTTTGATATATATAGATAATCATATTTTTTTATTTATTAGCTCATTACCGAAAATATCTCACCCAAGATCTTTAGAACATAATGCAAGGGTACGCCTCCGGCCTCACCGCCTTTAAAATTAACAACATTGTAGTAAGTAATGATTTGTGGTCACTGGTCACAATTTTAACTGAGGATATGACAAAGCAATAAACTTTGTGTGACCATGTTAGTTGTAGAGATCCGTTATAAGAGGTGTGTAACATTGCGCTGTATACACGTCGCTATAACCTGTTGCTTTACATCACACTGATTAATGTTTTCCTTTACGATTTAATTGACATTACGTATCCTTCAAGCCAGAGCCGTTTTCAAGACATCTTGCTTTTATTATTATAATAAACCTAATTTTCAGACATCATAAAATGTTTACGTGGTTACTGCGGTTTTACATAGCATAATTAAAAGAATACAACTTTATTAACGTTCTATTCCTGGATTTGGGTCACGAACATAGAACCATGCTTACTGGAACACGTACATAGGTGTTGTTTACTCCATATTCTAATTACTTGAGTTCATAAGCGGTCTAAAAGTGAGTCAGAACACGCTGTAGTACAAGTTTGAAACCGACGCTAAGTACTATGACATCGACAACGGAATGTGGCCTCAAGGCTCTAAACAAACATGACGTGTGCTCACGTATTATCAGTAAACAATAGGGCTTTTTCATAACACCATAACTTCATACAATTGCTTAATCTTTGCCAAGACTTGCAAAGGATGTTAATTAACGTTTAAAATACTTTAACTTCCATTACGTAATATCCAAATACAACTTTACCTTTATGTGACTTAATTTCCCGGAATGGTGTGTCGGCATGATGGAACTGTTTTCTGGAAATCCGCGACAGAGCAAGCAGAATACAAATGTTATATGTCGGTCGTGTACATTTTAATGTAGTAGTGTAATGGATGGCAAATGATTTTTTTCCACGGAGTTGTGGTTTAATTTTCGCCTTTAAATATTTCGTGTGACGAACGACTACACTAGAAATATGTGATTCAACAAAAACTGTTGACCTTCCGAAATAAATTACACTCGAATTGAAAACTCCCACTTCAAGTTACTTAAAATTATGTAATATGATGGACCGCCAAACTACTGTTTATTTACTCATGTGGCCAAACTGCGTTTAAACAATCGTACTATTTTTGAAATAACTTTGGCAGCTTTTATTGAATCATATACATATATCACTTTTAGATAATACCGGAAAAAAGAGCATTCGGTAAAAGCTAAACGCTGTTTGTTTACTCGTACGCTAAAGTTTACTTTGAAAATAAACACGCGCCTTATTGGCGGACCGAATGTAATTTAAAACCAGTTTCAAACTTTAATAACATGCCACTTCGCAAAAGGGTTTCTTCCACATTCCTAACAGGATAATTTTCTGCCAGTTGGAGAGACTTGAACCTAAAAATGGATGTTTTAAATGCTTATAAAACCGGCTAGACATATCAACTGAACTAGTACGTGTCTTGTCAGTTACTCTGTCGCAGTTTTACGTGCCGCCTCCGATATGAATTCCGTTTCCTCGACTAAGTATCTTATGTGCATGTCTAACTTGTTTTTGCAATCGGCTTCGTCTCAGCGAGTGTAGAATCTGATATGCCACACATCTTTCTTACTGTTTCTGTTGATGCAGAGACCTCCATTATGTTGATGTGTTATCATTTACAACTTGAGACTATGGGAAAGTGAGAACATCTCTACAATTTTCAAAGTAAGACACTTTACACACGGAGCTCTCGAATTTATTTTCTTCTGTAATTCAATCACGAGTTGTTACTATGAAATTACTGAACCGTGGAATCTTTCACATGCGGAAAAAAGTAATCAAGGACGTAACCGCCTAGCATAGCTACTGTTCGGTACTTTTCCCAACAATGAGCTGAAAATAGGACATCTCACAAATTCGTATTCCCAAGTTCTGACTCCAACAAACATTCGGAGTCTTCATTTCATTATCTTTTACTGTCATTGCGTACTCTTTTTGGCAGGAAAATTTCGTTTACCTCTGATGTTAGGAACTTCTTGTGCGGACGGATATTATGGAATAATAAATACTTACTTCTCCTAACTTTATTTCATTTTGTTATGAATATTATTTTAGTACCCGAAATAATGTGAAATGAGTGTTAGTTTAACATTAACGCTCACGATTCATTTATATATTCTTCGAATTGGTTGCCATCTTTTGTAGTGTTATACTTAAATCAAATCTATGTTCAACAGAGCGACTGTTGTATTTCTAGAATGAATATAAACAAACAGATCTGAAATAAGTGCGAATATCGTTTATTCTTTAATCCTAAATGCACCCGGGCTTAAAAGAAGCGAATAAACTGCGGAAATCACGTCCGACTGGTTCCTAAGGAGTTTCGTCTAAGATAAAAAGAAATTATTTGTGTTAAATTAACCTTGCAGCGATGCGGTGGGTGTCGTTGAGACGTTGTTACCGCAATTGTCGGTCCATTGTGTTTCCACCTCGCTGAATTGTCTCATCAAATTATTATGTCACAATTGTTAGGTTGCGAAGGTCACATGCTATTAAAACTACCTTTTATTTGTTCTCTATAATCGTTTTAATACCTATCTTTTTATTATTCCAGTTTGATCTCGCTTCAATCGCTCGAGCTGAGAGAAAATTTACTAAAGTCGCTGCCTGAGTCGTTGAAAAATCTAACTAGATTACAAAGGCTGGATCTTGGTGACAATGACATTGAGGAACTGGTATGTATTTTTTTAATTCGAGTGTGTTTATTTTGTCACAATGTCCTGGTGAATATAACCATTCATCGTTATCAATTTCAGCCAGGTTTCATTGGAGAGTTGCCCGCTCTGGAAGAGTTATGGTTGGATCACAATAAACTCCAATATCTGCCGCCAGAAATCGGTAATTTGAAGGCACTAATATGTCTAGATGTGAGTGAAAATAAACTAGAGAAAATTCCTGAAGAGATTGGAGGCCTGTGCTCTTTAACCGACTTACATCTCTCCCAAAACATGCTGGAAACTGTACCTAATGGTATCGGAGATTTATCCAAGTTAGCTATACTGAAGTTGGACCAAAATAGATTACATACATTAAACGAAAATGTAGGAAGGTTAGTATATACTGTTTAACATATATTTCATTTTGTTAGTTTATCTTGAGCTATTTATAACGCTAATGATTCCGTATTTCTCTTCCAGGTGTAGAAATCTACAAGAGCTTATATTAACGGAGAATTTTTTACTGGAGCTGCCTAAGTCGATAGGGAATCTCAATGAGTTGACTGTACTGAATGTAGATAGGAATACCTTGGCTGAAATACCGTTAGAGATTGGTAATATGACTTTGCTTGGTGTGTTGTGCCTGAGAGATAACAAACTTACGAGATTGCCGAACGAGCTGGGAAATTGTAAATCTTTGCATGTATTGGATGTGAGCGGCAATAGGTAAGTTTTATTATGACGATAAAATTATTATTGTTTATTTATAAGTTATGTATAGCTACCATCTTTCTCTCTCCTAGAGAGGAGGCCTGAGTCCCAACAGTGGGAACATTATGAGGCCGACTATGCTATGCTAAAGCTACCATCATGGAAAATTCCTGATTATGATAACTTCGGATACCGTGTTCCGGGAACATAAAGGGCAACTGAAAGACAGAAATGGGTTTTGATCAGTAAAAGTCTGATACCCTCTCGCTCCACCTTTGTGCGGCAGAAGTCACTGGATTCCCATCTCAATAAAAAAAATGCATAGCTACGATGCATTTCGCTGAATAAGTAGCAACAAACATGTTTTAAGCATCCTGAGGTGATTTTTGTTACTGATAATTATGACATTGAATTGCGTATTTATCTTTGAGTACCTACTTAAATAATATGACTATGTTATGTAACCAGATTATATAACTTAAAAGTATTTGTAATTGTTACTGGGGTGTTACATAAAATGTAACTGGTACATAAGTATCTCAAATAGATCTTATTTTTAGTCATTTTATTTCATTAATCAAAAGTCGTAATAAGAAAATTATATACCTATATTTTTTAATGTAAATATTTCAGGTTACAGTACTTACCTTACACATTAGTCAATTTGGAACTGAAAGCGGTGTGGTTATCGGAGAATCAGGCGCAGCCTCTACTGACCTTCCAAACGGACAGGGATGAAACCACAGGAGAGAATGTTCTTACTTGCTTCTTACTACCTCAGCTTAGTTATACCCAACAACCAGGTATGAATGTGCCCTTAAATTGTTATCATGGTGTCGCTTTTGGTGTCCTGCTCGTAGAAATACCTTTAGTAGTACTTATATTTGAATTCAGAAACTTAACGTTCGCTACACTAGCCGAGCACGAACGAAGCACGAGCTCAGTTCAATTTCGTGTAGTCTCGCTCGTGTTCGGCTCTTCTAGAGAGATCAAATTCTATCGTCAATTAATCAATATTCAACAATTGCCTTAATCATTTGTATTCCAGTCAAATTTTATGCGACTATTTATAATGAAAATATCCTAAATCATTTTTAGTTGCAATGGAATTTTAATTTTGACACGATGACATAGAGTTGATTCTTTAATTTATTAATTATGTTAGATTCTGAATTCAAGCTTAGGTGGTTCATTTACTATTTTCATCTTTGCCTATCAACACTGGTTTTTGTCAATTTCATTAGTTTGTGATTTATTAGAAAATTATCAGCTGAAGTATTTACTTTGCAGTGAATATGTTGTGATTTTAAAACTCATACTTAAACTTATTTGGATTTGTTTCGTTTAATATTTTTCTTTATGATTCTATTACTTTAATGTGAATTGATTATGATAAAGAAATCGCATTGTCAAGCAAAAGTAATATATTCCTATCAATATAGCATAGTAAAGAATATTACTGCCATTGTACGTTTGCTTTTATGTGAGCATTTTGGTACGTAATTTATGTCGTCTTTGCCAATGCTTTTCGTGCTTTTATTTAATTATGCAAAATCAGGGACAGTTCACAATACTGGTTGGTATCTCAGCAATGATCTGCTGAGTTTCTTGTGTCGTTATTATCCTGACACAAAACTTTCATTCTATTGTAGAATATCGATGCTTAACCCTTCAGATACCGTCAATTAGAAACACAATAGTAAGACAATAGATGCGCGGCCACCGGTGGTCGCTTGGGGATTCATGAATTAAAGAGAGTTTTAAGAAAGCTTTTCAGGAAATCCGCGAACAAAAAAGTGAATAACAATGGGCAATGAAGCCGATGGTTATCACACGCATCACCGTTTCTTTTGGGCGTCTCCAATGTGTTTCTAACATCCAATCTGAGATCGATACCAATGAATCGCTTTTCATCAAACATAATGGAGCATTGTAAACGAAATGAGCATCCTTTTACGTAATGCGAAAATATTTAATCGAACATCGAATTGCAGAGTTATTACTTAATTCTTCGCTATAATCGAATGATTCATGGTTGCATTTCTTGTTAAATCAACTTAGCGGTTCTTTATGTATTGTGAACTGTCTCTGAGCTGTTCTTGTTTTGTTTTTGCTGTGTAAATATACTAAATGCACTTGTCACACACGAATAGAGCTGGAACACACGTCAGAGGTCGGCAGTGGACACTGGTACAGGGAACACAGATTTAATTCACAATCGCAAGAGCTAGATAGAAGAGGTAAGGTTCACTAAAGTTTCATTACAATACAATTATGAAACCTTTTTGGGCAAAAGTATCTGCTGTGCCAACTTCTGCGTACATTTGATTGTAAAACTGAGCGCCTGGATTAACAAAAACATTGAGGAAAAATTGCTAGCGATTCAAAGCAACGGTATTTTTTGCTGATGTAATCCATCATTGTGATTATCTAAAATAGCTGTATGTTATTAAAATTGTAATACCAGACAACATAAATTTTCTATTCAAACTAAAACGGTGTTATGTGAATTTGTATTGAACAAATAAAAAACCTCGCGCCAGTTCTACTATCAGATGGACGCACAACTTTATCAAGGTTAAAATGAAGATACTCTAGTGTAGTGACAATTTCGCACTGTTATTATTTTTTACGACACAATGCAACTCATGGTCATCATGCTATAGCACTGCACTTATTAGAATTGTAGTGTTGTTTAGTACTTTATGACTTTTATACCTATTTTTTTTTAATTTAAGTACGAGAATATTTAGGGTACTAGCACCGTTATGGTGTAACACGCTGTATGACAATCCCTTTTGGTTTCCCCATATATCTGTGAGAATATAGAATACGATGGGCTTTGCAGAAAAGGTTTTCTCCTAGAACCATAGACACCTGTGTATAGTAATAATACCCTAATTTCCGAAGTATTTTAGTCACTATGGGCAATGGTATTTGCTATCACCCATAGCGTTATATTTACTGTAAAAATGACGAATTTTTTAAACATAGTGATTTAATTTGTCTCGTCTGTCGAAATTTGGGCGTTGATTCTATAGACAAGCGTCTATGGTTTTCCACAGCCCTTCGCAGAAAGGTTCTCTGCGTAGCCATTAGTAGTCTGTATTCTAATTACGAATTTTTTTAAACATTTTTTTTTTAAATTCGTCTGTAATGTATTTTGGTAAATTATTAAAATTAAATTAATCGTCTTGAGTGTTACACAAAATTAGGGTGCGACCTGGGTTAAGACTTTACAATGGACACTTATCATACAACCATTAATCAAATCACTGATATAATTTTACGCAACCTTCGATAATGTCATATCATTTTGGCTTTCAATGTTCGTTTGGTTTGTGACGTAGCGTTGCTGTGTTGTGATTGTCTATGGTCATTTGTGTTCTTGTCTTACTATTTGGGAAAAGTGTTTTAAATTTTAGATTATACAATTAAAATGCTGTCAGGAAAATCTATAGTAATTATGATGGTATCGCTAGTTTTATACACTTATAAATTCATTGATTACCGTCTTATTTAATATTGTCAACGGATGAGATAATTATGCTGGCAGTCTACTTAGTAGCTTTTTTTTTTCGAGAAATGTTCAAATAACTTCTCCCGCTCTGGCGAAAGGGTTTCATACTTTTACCAGCTAAAACTCACCCATGTTCCATCAGACTTTCCGTTTTATGGCCGCGGTAAATCTTTCAGATAATCGTTACAGTTTGTTATATAGCTTTATTTTAATTAACACATTGGTCAAGTATCTCTATCAGTATCTTGATTATTGCACACAATAATAATATCGACATATCTATGCAGTTATTACTTGATATTAATTGCTATCCAGTATAATTATCTCATTAGTTGCGTCTACTTCAACAATTACAAGATGCTTCTCAACATTCCACTAACTGAATTGATTATACAGAATCGAGTATATCTCGCGACCGGGATTCGGACGACGAGAACTGGGAACAAAAGGAGAATTCCCGCACGCACTCGGTCAAGTTCACCGAAGATATGCCCGAAGTCAAAGAGGTGAGCGTTTGCTGTTGTACTAAATTATTCAACAATACTAAGGGATGGTTTAAAACCAGAAAGAAAATAAACTTTAATACTAGGCACTCTCACAGAAACTTTCGATATAACGTATCTTCTTGCTTACACAATGCTGGTGACACGCTTAGAGAGAGGTGGAGGAATGTATGCTCTTGGTTCAGAGTACATGTACGCGAAAATTTATCGAGGCAAAGAGCTTATCTAGCACTGAGTACGATACTTGTAGCTTTAGAATAATCTCAGTATTAAATGACATACTTGTAAAAATATTATTAACGTTTTTATTTAGCATGTTTTTTTATCTGTTTTCATTCAAAATACGATATTCTCGACTTGTATAAAGGCAACACTTAATATAAAAGGTTTGGTGATAATCGATCTGCATATTATTATTATTATAGTTTACTTACAAAACTACAGTATTATTTAGGTTGTGTAAGCTGAATATTAATATTTTTTTTATGTTTATTTATGCAATAAACTTTTAATTTTTAATATTATTTATCTTTTATTTGCATGATTTATTTTGTTACACCTCTGTTAGGTATTTTGGTGATAAAAAAACGAGTAATAAAAAGAAATAATAAAATAGTTTACCATAAAACTAAAAGACTTTTCAATATAATAATATTATAATATTTGTTATTGTATTTTGGTTTATAACATAGACAATATCTTATCTGTCTGTGTTTGATTAACACGAAAGTTTTTATATCTGCATCAGCAAATCGTACTAGACTTTCTAACAGAGCATGACCGAAAAAAATCACAAACACCTATCTTGTAAAGGAAACTATGTTTTATAAAATTAAGTTAGCTGATCAAAATTCGCCATTTTATGTAGGGACAAAAATATATTAACATAAAATTATCACCCTATTTATTAGGACTATATTTCAACTACTATTACCATAACTACTAAGCCTAACACTGTTATATTATTGTCTATTGTATTACTGTTTATTAATAAGTATAGGTAGGAAAGAGTAAACAATGCGCAAATGATTATTTTATTCAATTGTGTGAAAATATATTTAATCATTTATTTATACATGGGTAAAGAATATTTATGTGTACGTAGATCCTCATTGGTTGTCAAGTGTTCCTGGAACAAAGAAATTTTAATTTTAAGGTTGCATCGCTTCTGGAGGAGAGTGAGAAAGATGACGTGATGCCTTCTGACTCGTTCTTCGCACAACAGTCAATGTTTGCCTTCAGGCGGCCTATAAACGTAGTTCGCAAGCTAGTCACTACACAGCGGCGGAGTTCTCTGCAACGACTATCCTCCTCTATAACTAACCTCGCGGAGGTATGCGGCAAAGCGTCTCGCGGGGTGCATTCACAAATAACAAAACCAACTTATTACACAGTAAAACTTACAATTAGGTATTAACTGTTCCATCACACAGACAAGCTATTAAAATTACTTGTTTATGATCCGAAACTAATCTTACAATACCTGCATTATCTCTTGGTCGAAGAATGGAGCATAAAGAGATTCTTAAGGCTTTTGCTAATTTACTTTTACAACCCATTATCACTGTAGTCTGAAAGTCATTTCAGTCGAAGTATACACAAATATAATAATTACCTTCTTCTTAAAACCCGCAGTTGAACCTGCAACAAACACTAAGAATTGTTTAAAATATTGTGAATGCACTACCAACGAGTTGAGTATGCGCTGTCCGCCACTAAGCCTCTTGCTCTATCAGTATTTAGATAATAGTTTGTTTTCTTTGGAAGTAGACTAATGCATAGACAAGTTTTGTTTTTGCAAACGCATTTACCATTTTTTATGCGAATTTGGAACTCACACACATAAACAATTCCACGTTACGTAACACTAACCACATCTGTTGTTGACCTGGCACGGAATGACACATATCAAAGTTTTAAATTCCCAGCCTCTCCTCAAAGAACTTCATTACATTATAAGCCATACCATCTTAAAATGTTCCTCCAACTAATTCCACATTGCGCACTATATTTGAACTGCATTTAAAGTAGATTAGCTCTCCAGTAAGAGACGTCGTATTGTCACCAAGAAGAGACTACGTGTGATATCATATCCTGTGAATCATTTCGGTTCGTCTCACACATTGCGACATTATGCGGTTAATAGGTTAAGTGACAATTATCATATTTCGGTACTTTAGTCAGGAATCTGAGTATTACTGGGATAAGCCGTTCGGTTTCTACACGACTTTGATTGATTCTGGTCATTTCTCTATTGAAACTTTTCTTGAATTTTTTTGTGATCTATTGTATACCAAAAATGTGTCGCATTTCACTAGGATTTGTACTCGAGATTCTTTATCTTCAGTATAATAAACATAATATGATTACACACTCGCTTGCTTCGTAGATACTTATCTTTTATCTTTGACAAACTAATACTGCATAGCGTTATTTTGAATATGCGAATTGCATAAGATATTTTTAGCATTCTGTTTTTTTTACTAACAAATTTTTTATCATATTAGCTGATTTGTTATACAAATTAATTGCAGCTTAATTTTCTTCTCTTACAAAATAGACTTATTCATTTATATTCACAGAAATATTGGCACAAGCTTTTATTTATATACACTTTATAATTCAAATATTAAGCATGCGCATGTATATTTTCTAAATTTCAAACGCAGTGACGCAGTAAGTGATATTTAGACAACTTTTAATCCTGTTACCTTGTCTAATATATTGTAACTTTCACAGACACCGTTCGTCCGACAAAACACACCTCACCCGAAGGATTTGAAGGCGAAAGCACAGAAGCTTCTAGCTGGTCGGTCTCCTGAAGCTGCGGCTTTGCAGGCTGCGAAACAAGAGCCACCGACAACTAATGGGATCACTTTGTCGCCACCTGAACATGTTCAAGTGCCTGTGGAAACTGTTGAAGTAAGTCGTTACTAACATAAGAAGTATAATTTTGCACGATTAATCCAATACTGGCTTTTTTTTTTAAATCTGTTTGTTTATAACGCCATCTAGTTCGCACACCAAGAACCTTCTGTTTCCACTGAATTAGATATTTTAACTAAATGCCATTTTGGGCTTACAAACTGAACGTTGTTTTTATGAAACGAAGAAAAATGAGCCAAGACGATCATTGGTAATTATGCACTAGTCGAGTTCAAAGTAGCTTCAAAGTCTTGAGTATCGGTGGCGAGCTGCTAACCGGTCGGTTTTCTGCCGGTTGCATTTCGGCGAGTGAGCGTTCCATTATCGGACCACCAGACCGGTTTGGGAGAATAATTATTGTGCGTATAGCTGAGGAGTGGAATTCCTTGCCGAAGTCTGATTCCTGGTAGCTATATCCTGGGGGGTCTTTAAGTCAAGAGTGAATAAGTAACTTCTAGTCAATCGTGCTCTTATGACATCATCGCTTTCCATTCGGTGAGATACCAGTCAAGCGCGAGTCAATCAATATAAATAAAAAAAGCCTATGTGAAATCACTGCAAAAGGTAATAACTATGTTTTCGACGGCAAGTTCGCTGATCGGAGTTTCAGACCTGTATCATTAAGTTGAGAACAAGTATAGCCAGGTTTCTGAAAGGCGGAACTTAATTAAAGTACTACTTCCTATTAATAACTAGGGGCAGCTATTTCAGTTTATGATCTCAGTTTTATAGCCAACATGGAAATCATGAAAATTATTCCGTGAAGATTATAATTTTCTAATTTTACTTTCACATTTTAAATTTATTACCAATGAGAGTTAATGGGCTTTTTGTTATATTAACTCGATAGCTACTGACGAGTTTTCAGAGCCAGTTTCTGTATTGCTGTTTATCAGGAATTTAAGAAAAATACTGAGTATAAAATCTTCCTGTGAGCTGTTGATTTGCATGGATGCCAACATGTCTTCATAATGTTGATTTACCATTGTCTAAACTCAAATCTTCATTCACCTTTAACACTGCAGTTAACAGTTACAAAGTCTTCTTCCAATAAACGATCTGTATAGTAGAGCATATGTACTTACAGTATGATATGAGGAACAGGGTGGAAAGTACCCCTCATACCTTCTTTCCAAGAAGAAGGTTATCACCGACCAGACGGATGTTGGGTCAACTGCCCGATGGTGACTGACGAGCTGACTTAGTCTAATTTGTAGTTCTTATGTGGCGATATAGATGTCACCAGTCGTCCTTACTTTTATAGTAATATTATGTAATAATTATCATTTTATTGATATCACATTAATATTGTATAGACGAAAGTTTGTATGTATGAATGTGTATTTGTTACTCCTTAACGCTCAAACGGCTGAACGACTTTGGATAAAATTTAGCTCACGGGTGTTTTTATCCCGAGAGTATTCCCTTGGGATAATGTTCTACTTTCACACAGGTGAAGCTAGTAAAAATAAAAAGCTTAGTACCTATCTTATAAATGCGAAACTAACTCTGTATCTGTATAACACGTTCTTGACTTCTCCATAATGGATTTGACTTAAACTTCTTATTTTTCTTTTCCCACTTCCCTTCCTTTTATGTAGTTTGCTATATCAAATCTCGTACTAAATTAAGTTTCCTTTACAGCCGGTTCATACACCACAGCCGCTTCCCGAGTTGACGCAAGAGGAAGACAGCGACACCCAGACGGCGGCCGATCGAGAATCGTCTGAAGGTGAAAACGACGAGAACGATGACTCTGATGAATTGGAGGTAAGTTGACTTAGAACATTATTAGAGTGGTAATCTATAGCTGCCTACACACTGCTCGTTTTGTGGCGATTGCACGCAACTTTGACAGAAATCGAGCAGATTTGTAGACACATAACTATGAACCTTTCTACAAGCTTTAATCGAAGTAAAGGATGTCGGAATAGTGTAAGCATAGCTCCCACGACAATATAAGTTGAGGCGCCTTCGAGTCACGCGCCTAGGCGTGCTACAGCCATGCAGCCATGCGCGCATTACATGAGCGCGCGTTGACGCACGCTTCACACACACGTTCCAGTAAACTTGCGCAAATCTAAACATTTGCAAACATATGTTATTTGAAAGTGACCAAAGACTGCGCAAATATCTTCCAACACACGTTCCAATATACTTGTGCAAGTTTAAATTTGCGCAAGTATACTGGAACGTACCATTAATATACCATTAGAGAATTGTAGTGGAATTATCTCGGCGCAGCGGATTATCAGCGCACGCTTCACGCGCGTTTGCACGCGTAGATTGAATAACATAGAAACTTTAGACCATATTCGAATTGTATTAAGGCTTGTAAAAAGTATCTGAATTAGGTTAAATAATTGGGAACAGAAACTAATATTGAACTGTCCTAAATTCGCTTGGGATTAACATGTTACCCAAAAAGTAGAAGTTAACTCCGTTTTAGTTATGCTTGGTACAGAAGTTTATGACTTCCTAATGACTTACAATGGCAATTAACATAGGAAAGGAAACGATTAACATTATTTTAATAAAGATAACAAAATAATTAACTTCTCGGAATCCGGTAGCTATATTGTTGATTTAAGAACACATACGTATTACCAACTAATGTGAAACGATAGAAATATGCCAATGAAAACTTATTACACCACAGCAGTATTTGGAATAGACTTTAACCCTTCAGATACCGTCAATTAGAGACACAATAGTAAGACAATAGATGCGCGGCCACCGGGTGTCGCTTGGGGATTCATGAATTAATAGAACGTTCATTAACTGCAGGTAGATCTCACTACTCATCATATTTAAAGACTACTCATCATATTTAAAGACTAATTATATTGATTTTCATAAGCATATTCTTTCATAATCCTCCTACTCATTTACACTGGAAAATGGGTATAAGTAAACAGTCATAGCTCGAAGGTAAGCTAGTTTCGATTTTCCATGCAAATAACTTCTCACATTGTGGTTTGAGTAATATCAGTCCCCATTACGGGATGGGTTTTACCAAATCCGGGAGATTACCGATGTCGATAAACTTTCTTACTCAATGGGTGTACCTGGCGGTTAAGTTTAATTCGAAAGCAATTTCTTTGAGCTGTCAATCTATCGATATCGATCATGCGGCTGTGGTTTTACTCTAAGGCCCATTTACACCATAATTTGAAACATTTCTGTCATTTTTAAACGATGGATAGAAACAGAACGATATTTTAAATTCGTGGATCCGCTAAACAATCTGATTTTATGTAGTAAATTTTTTTGATGTCAACTTCCACACAGTCTAACTGAGTGCAGCTGAATTCTAGTACTTGGAGCGATTGCCTATGTCACAACCTGGTAACTGGGTGATGATATGATACCGTTTAGCTTGGAGCTAAACGTGTTAGTGCAAACCATCTTCTTCTTGGTCGTTTCACTCTTGCCAGAGTGGTCGTGGTTATCACGAAGGTAGCTCTCCGGAAGCCGTCAGGGTACGCCGCACGATTTCTCGCCACTTTTGCCTGCTGGCAGTCATCCGGGCACACTCGTTCAACGGGCCGCCAACAGCCGTTTTTATTTGGTCAGTCCAACGCATCGGCGATCTGCCACGCGGCCTCGTTCCATCTACCTTTCCTTGTATAACAAGGCGTTCGATGCAGTCACCTCCACGTCGACAAATATGGCCAAAGTATTTAAAAATACGACTGCGCACCAGTGTAGACAAGCGTTCCTTTACACCCAATTCCTCAAGAATGGAAGCGTTTGTTCGAAACTCGGTCCAAGAGATCCCGAGCATTTTTCTCCAGCACCACATTTCCAAAGCGTCAATCTTTTTGGTCTCTGTCTGTCGCAGGGTCCATGTTTCAGCGGCGTATAAAAATATGGGAAACACTAACGTTTTAACGAGCCTGATCTTTGTGGCTTTCGTTATTTTCCTGTTTCTCCATATTTTCTTGAGCTTATCCATTGCAGCTCTGGACAGAACCATTCGTCGCTTGATGTCTTCAACGCAATTTCCCTGATTCGAGATTAGAGCCCCAAGGTACACATAAGATACCATAATCAACGACAAAAAAAAAACATCTAAGTACAAGTTTTCAAGTCTAAGTTCAATCTTTAAGAGCGGCCTAGCTCCACAAATTACTGAGCAGTAGCAAATTAATATGACAGTGGAGGTTGAGAATGGGGCATTGCACAACGAAAAGCGAAATTCACAGACGTCATTAACTTTATAGTTTAGCGCTAAACGCGTTTAATTTGTGGTGTATCCGGGAGGTAACCTAAAACATAAACGCATCTATGAATCATTGAAGGCTTCGTTCGGGCTATGACTGTTGGGTTTATGTATGACGGGTGTCCCCCGGTGGCGGGTAGCGTCCGCGGCGTGTGGCGTGGCGCGCCACCGTGGAGGAGCGCGGCGCGCCCGTGCAGGCGGGCCGGCTCCACCGCCGCGACACGCCGCACCACCTCAAGAACAAACGCGTCAATCAGATCGACGCACGACGTGCGCGAGACCTTATTGCGCAGGTGCTGCTACCGTCTTCCTAATGCATTGTGTTTATATGTACTTACGGCCTGTTACTGTTTGTATTGTTTTTATACAATTTTAAAGAAATGCAAAGTTTCACTCACAAAATAGGACCTAACTATTATTGAAGTAATCACTTCTATTTATTAAACACAACTTTTTTCCTCAATGAATCTGGAAAACAAAAAAAAAAGATGGTATCAGATTTTCAAGCTGCTGTCGGCGCGCAATGAGATTCAAAGATCTGCAATGACAACTAGCTCCAACGGCCAATGTTTTACTCAATATCTCGCTCAATCTGTAAACAACCTACACATATTGCGACGATTTTCTTTTGCGTTTCTTATACATTTCAATAAAATTGTATTTAAACAGAGTCTAGTCTTGCTTGCTCTATTGGTGCTAGATGAATTCATACTGAAGATCTTAATCATAGCTGTCAGCTAAAACCAGCCAGTAACAACCATCCGTTCTTATAACCTATCATTAAGCATGAAACCGCGTTACCAGGTGCGCTGGCGCCGCTTTTATATGAAAACTCAGTGAGGAAACTGTTGATTGATGCTGACAGGTGTGATAAGATCATAACTGGACTATAAAAATTGTTATTGAAGTCTACATTAGATTAATAAATCTTATATTAATGACTACATGTTAATAATACGTCTTTCCAATCAGTTTAGTCCACTACTTTCAAGTACCAATTTTTAGTCCAGCTTTCCTCTCATCAGTGGTAATTCTATGGGTAATCTTTAACTTTACTGTAAATCACTAAAACTCTCTGTTTGCATGACTACTTTTGGTTTGTTTGGGTCAATGTTTTAATTGAATTGTTTAACAGAATTGTGTGTATACTGTGTATTTGTCATTATAACTACTTGTTTCGTGAAACCATTTGATTATAAGGTCTAGTCCGCACGGAGACGACCAAAGTCCTAAGACAAGTTTTGTAACATGTATCGTAATGTGTTGCAAAACTTGTTGCACCATTGAGTACAGATATCCGAAACAAAAAAAAAAAACTTTTTTGGTACAACATTTTCTTCATTTGAGTTTTTCGATAAGAGAGATTTTATCTAGTGCGGACAAGACTAATATTAGTAGTTTATGGTACTCTAATTATGTCCTTTTTGTGTACTGTTGTTAATATCAGAACCTTGCTTCGTTTCGTAGTATTTGTATCGATGTTTGGTAATATCTGACCGTTGTTCTAATTAGATTCATGAAGCAGTGTAAATTCATTCATTCAAGCATGATGTATTTGTTCAGTATAAAATCATATTTGTGAATGTTGTATTTCATTTTTTTAGTTTACCTGTTTTGTCCTTCGTATATAAGAGATGATCGACCAAAACTGAATCTTTGACAGAAACGGCGAAAAAATCTTTCTCTTCCTTCTCTGTATTTCTGACAGTTTCTGTTTTGACCACACAGTCTCATTTCTAAAATTACTTTCTTAACATTCTCAGTGTTTCAAAGCTCGTCAAAATAAAGCAGTATTGTTTCGTTGAAGTCTACGATAAAGTTATTTTTAACTTGAAAAGCGTTCAGCGTGGCCTCCCTTTTACGCTTTCTTTCATTTTCATCATAATATTGAAACGCAAAACCTATTTATAAAGGAAAATGGCTACCCTGGTTCAGCAAGCACCATCTTTAACCACCGCGCTATAAATAAGTGATTTTATAAAATAATTATAAACTTCATTTTTTAAACAACGATTAAACTTATACGACGTAATAAAAACATTTACGTAAAGGAATCTCTCATTGGGATTATGGCCATACTGCATTATCAATTTTATTTTATCTGACAAACGTGTCCAATGATAAGTAATTTGAAAGAAGATTTGTAAGTGAAAGCCTTGATAGCTAAAATAATTTGAGTAAAAATATTTTGAATACAAAATGCTTCGTTGGTTATTATGCTTCTATACATTAACCATTTTTTTCTATTAGCTAGTGTGATGATATTTTTTGTAGACGGTATCTTATACATGATCGTTCATCAATTAAATACAGTTCTATCGTGCAATCGTGCTGCGCATCACAATGGCATCTAAATTGCGGACTATACAATAACGCGAAAGGGTAAAAGCTGACGCACGGTCCGCGTCGAAATTTCTTGTTCACCAGAGAATAGCAGAAACAATAGCGTCGTGAGATCTCTTTCGCATCGCACCTGTTCTCTGTGAACATGTTACCATAAAACGATCAACGGGGCGACAATTCACACACATGTTATCCTTCTCTAAAATAATTTCTAAATACTAGTCCCAATCTAGTTTGAAATCTCAGTGAAGAATCTGGTAACATCGTAATGAGTGTGTAAATAGTAATAAATCTCTTGGTGAATCGCTCCGTTTCTGTAAGCACGACCCAACCGTGGGTAATTGTTGGAATACCGCGGCTGTTACGGGCTGATGCGCGCGGGCCCTCGACCACGACGCTCTCCGTAGACCCTCCGCGAGGCTCGCAGAAATGAGTGCCTTCCACCGCGCACAGACTAACAATGCTTCGTGTACCGCGATTAATCGATAAGTGAAGTGCCGCTTTCTCAATACAAGTGTAGTGTTAAATAAATCACCAACAAACACCGGCCAATTTCCAAAGTGCTCCTTATCGGTATATATTAAAATGAGGTGCTTGAAAGCGGCAGGAGGATGGCTCGCCCGGGTGAGATGCGTATGCAAGATAGAAAGACATTTAGCGAAAGATTTCAATTTAGATTCGACTGCATTTTGTTTGGCTTGCTTCGCTTGTGTATTGTCGTGTCACGATCATACCATTTCACTGGCATGTAGTGTAATGCGACATTTAAGTTACTTCCCTACTTGCTATAATCAGTGTGGCTTTTGTCTTTTGTTATTGCCTGTTTACCTTCTCCCGTGATAGACTGAAGCGATTTTTTCTGGCGTATAAAGCATGCTTTCTTTTACAGGCAATTAAAAAACGAGAACAAAGTGAAGAACCGAAGACTGATGGCGAAGAGACAGCCGACGACGTTCACGACGGTGAGTTGCACATAAAATACGTTTTATTTGTGCTAGCAAATTAAGCAGTTCATTAGTTGTTATTACGGTGCACAACTTAGGTGGTGCACGATCTTCCTCTGAGATATTCGATAGTTGCGACATTATTTCACACGTTCGTGACCATAGTCTGTCGTTTTGCGATCACGAACGTGAACCGAGCGGAGCCCGTCTGTCACTCTCGCGTCACACACAAACGCACCGTCTCGCCTTTATTTTTATGTGGGAAACATCTTACTATGGCTAATAACTTTCCCGACTTGAAATCGTGTGCCTGTTAATTGTCATATTGCTCTTTAATTCATGAATCCCCAAGCGACACCCGGTGGCCGCGCATCTATTGTCTTACTATTGTGTCTCTAATTGACGGTATCTGAAGGGTTAAGTAGAGATCATGCGAATATGCTGCAGGCTATAATATAATTAGGGCCGATGTGATGAGTAACACAGCTTAGTTTGTACATCCTCTTTCTGGAGTACAATAAATGAAGCAACATACCTCTAATACGCAATGTTAGCGTTGTATAAATCGGTATCGCCTTGTTATCAGCTTATCTTGTACACTCGGCGTGCCATTTCGTTCCGTTGAACGAAGCCCCGCAGTGTTTAGCTGGCCAGTGCCGAGTCTGCCGCTAATTCCACCTCCTTCTTCAGTGAAAATTAATAAGTGTTCTAGTCGCGTGACACACTTCAGACTACACGATACAGATATCCGTGATCTGTGAATCCGAATTTGTGTGATACTTGCATTAGGTATTGTATGAGTCAGATTCACAAGTTGATCACACTCAAACGGTTTGCGTTGACGCAATCCCCCTTTAAATCCAAGTTCCTTAATGTGTTATTAAGTTACCGAAATAGTCAGTGCCGGAATTAGTGTTTTAGTGATAACGCAATTTTATAACAGTGTTCCTTAATGGTTTAATGTGATATAGTTATTGATTCGATCATAAGTAACATTATCTATTGTTAAGCACGTTACACGTATGAGTGATATTCTAGAAACTAGTGTGTTCAAGCAATGCATGAAGGTCAAGCTCAGTTATTGTTACATCGTTACACGTAAACGCGTCACTTAGTCTTGTACCTACCTGTGTTTTTGTTTCGAAAACATCTCAATGTTCTATGGAACTTCGCGGTAATACGCTTTGCTCCATTTACTTCAGAATTGCGGGTTTCATACCCTGCACTTACGTGCACAGTTGCACACGTATCCACTTTCCCTGTGTCATATCATAGTTTGCCAACCGTTTCTTTGTTTCTTCACCACCCTTTTTAGTGGGAAAATTATCCAAAACTCCCCTCGTTCTGGTTGGAGCGAGAGAGACTGCCAGACTTTTGCTGACTAAACACGTCTGTGTTTCTTTATTTACCCGGTAACTCTGTCGAATTCCCGCAGCCCTAATTAGTCGTTTACAAAACAACTTAATTGTCACTAGTACACAGTAACTGATACCTCAATTTCGGTAGTCCTAAGTAAATAAAACTAGTTGTTGAAACAAGCACGGTCGCGCACAGTTGATAATAGTGGTCTGTTTGATTTATAAACAAACACGAACTTGTTTCTTAACCCTTCAACCTGTGGCGTGTTGAAACGTTTACATTACACGCTCATCTAATACAAGACACGCCAAATTTTGTTTTAGACTGTTCTTTTTTTGTATCAAACGCTATTTTCTTCGCCAAAGCAAAACTTTCACTTCGAATTTAAATCCTTTTATAGTAATTTGAGCTAATTATATTCCACAATCGTGCTGCATTTTTTCGTAGATGAAACCGTTATAAAATCGCTGTCGTATTGTAGCAACTTGCTTCGGATTAAAACGACTTGTTCTTTTCCAAAACAATGCAGAGAGCACCTGTAACCTTGACCGTATTTACCATTTACTCAAGGCATAACATTTTCCTGTCTCAAGTAAGTGTTCTTCACATGATTCACGTGGCCGGCATACCAAGTTGATAAAAATACGTTTTACATTAGCAAACAATAACTTGGCTAAGGTTGCTTAGAAGTCATGTGCCTCCAAGCCCCTAGGGTGCAATATATAATACATGTTTGTTGATACGAGTTATTGAACTGACGGCATTATCTTATCAGCTACAACAATAAATTATTATTCGATCGAAACTCATTGTCAGTCGCTCCTGAGCGTTGCACTCAAGCAGAGGGAAGTCGTTAATTAAATTGTGATATAATAATATCAATATTGGCTTCTTCAACATCAAATCAGTTGGAAACAGTTGGCTAGACAGCCATCTCTGTTAATTGGTTACGTTTCGTTAGTGCCTTATCGCGAAATAAAAATGTTTTCTTGGAAACTTTATTAAAACGGATCTACTCCGTCTGCGCGGATATTGCATGTCAAGAAGTTGTTTATCAAGCTACATCGTTGTTCGTATATCTAATTTAGCAATTATTTATATTTCCAATCGCGGTTTTGTATTTGTTTAATGATTTTGTTTTGACTATCTCTTTGGAATAAACGTGTTCACAAATTCGTTTAACCCTTCAGATACCGTCAATTAGAGACACAATAGTAAGACAATAGATGCGCGGCCACCGGTGGTCGCTTGGGGATTCATGAATTAAAAGTGCACGAATAATTTTTTGATGAGCCTCTTTATGTAAATTGTTCAGTTTTTAAACACCGTGTAGTGTATATTACAATAGAATAACGGCCATCTAGCTGAACCGAAGGTCGATGTGATTGATAGGGTAATCTCTAAACGTATCTATGAATTTTCTCTTTACATGCTGTTTTATTGTTCTCCTCTGTCCAAAAGTCAAATTGCCTGTCACGGAATTGATAGTACCTTTGTACGAAAGTCGTGTCGATGTTTCGTTCAAACTATTTTAACCTCAATTAACTTCAACAACGGCGGTCTTGTTCTCGAACTTGTGGTCATTTACTTATACATCGACGATCATCATTACTCATCGTTCATGATGTACACCGTTGTACATGCAATTTACTTTCTTCAGCGTGATGTTACCTCGTTGTATAACACCGTAAACTATAATTAATTCGTTATTAAGTCTGACAACGTTTCTAATTCGAACACTTATAGTAACTAATGGTGAGTGCAAGGGTGTCCTCACGAAAGTGTAAAAAGAGGACATAATGAAAGACAAAAAGAGACTGGAAGTGACGCTAAGTGTTCGTGGTGACGGTTCACTGAGTCGAAACAACCTCCGGAGTAGTAATAGAAGTAACCGTAGTAATGCAAGCAACAATAGCAGCGGACTGCCCGTGAGCGAGATCTTCGCCACCGATCGTTTCTCCGCACCTCACAACAGATCCTTTGATATACTCGACAAGTACCGCAGGCAACCGAATCAATATGGATATCCAGCTCAAAGCTTGCAAGCACTAAATCATTACCAACAATCAGAAAATAATGGATATGCCATAAGGGACAGAAACAATCCGTACGTTGATTACACGGATTCGAGGAAGCCATATTACTATCAGCAACAACCAGAACAACTACCTAATGTGGGTCAACATCAGTATCAGCCTGTATACAATGATCCATCTATCCAGTACGGTTCGTTGCCACGCTCAGTCAGTCGCCAATATCAACAAAGAGGCAATCCTGTGTATGATGACGAATCCTTTCGATCAACATTGCCTCGTTCAGTCAGTCGCCAAGAACAACGGGACAATCCGACTTATAATAATAATCAGACAATGCATGGATCGTTGCCACGGTCAATAAACCGTAATGAACAACCGAGAAACAATCCGGAGTACAATGAGGACTCCTACCGTTCAACGTTGCCTCGATCAGTGAGTCGGCAAGAACAGCAAAGGGTGAATCCTAATTATAATAATGAGGCAAGGCATGGCTCGTTACCACGATCAATAAGCCGTAATGAACAATATAGAAATAATCCCAATTACAACGAAGATATAACTAGACTGCATGGATCAATGTCAAGACTAAATCGCATTGATGAACAAATAGGCGTCCCTAGCTACAATGACCCGTCTGCTCGATTGCACGGCACTTTACCTCGATCAGTAAGCCGTCAGGATCAGCATCAGGGAACTCCTATTTATCCCAACACGTACTCGTTGCCTGCAAAGTACGGACCAAGACGAGTACGGATAAGCGAATTGGAGCCAATTGTACACGGATATAATGGTAAGCCACCCAAGTATAATTCAGAGAGTAGTTGTATGTTCCCGAACAGCACTCGTAACTATATGTAGCTGACTTCTAACAACGCGGCACAACAAAGCGCACATCCTGAAACGCATAACAATGGTTTTGATGTCGGCTGACACTTGACGGGACTTGCTATCTTCCCTAATATTAGTCCGTTGTTAGTTGTCCCTGAGAGCAGTCTCTCTGACTAAGACTAGATGAAGTAGGAAACTGTTAATGGTCAGTTCTTGTGAATATAGAAATACATAATATCGGATTATTAAACTTTAATTCACTGAAATTCTGTCAAATGAAGTGCTGGTCTTCCTACGTCTTCCAAATGTATTTCAAGAAATGTTTTATTGGTAAGTAATAAACATTTTGTACAGTGAAGTCGGGAGAGAAATCCACGGTAGAAAGTCGTTTTGAATAGAAACTAATCTAGTCGTTAACCTGCAATATATCACGTTGTATCAAGGTATAACTACCATAAAATATTCTGCTTTCAGCTCAACCACCATAGTGTTTTGAATACTTAGTATCGATATACTAACTACCCATTAAGCTCTCGGGAACCAGTTTAATCTTAACTAGTTCGCGACAATTAAATTCAGCGTGGTTATTTATAACTCGATACAGATTTCTACCTCTACCTATCGATAAAACTTTACAGTGCACGTACCTGTCTAATTTCAGTTTAAGTTTTTATTGTTGTCATATGACAATATATTTTTCTGTCGCCTCTATATATAAACAAAAGGTTTATTATGCGTGTGTGCGTAAATAGGACGGCATCTGGGCCAACCCTCCCTAGGGACGGACAACAATAGCTGCAGCAGGGCACTCTCCCCGCGTTTACTGGTGCGCTCTAATGAGCCAGACCGTTGTTTAGCTCTCAGTACTTCATATGCCTCTACCATAACTACCCACATTTTTAAATTCAGTGGTGTTTATTCATTTTTCAAAATCTTTGTGATGGCGGTCACAAAGTCGACGGTTCGTGGCATTATGTGTACCCTCATGGAGTTTACGTTCAAAGCAAGTAAGATGTTCGAGTTAATTATATTGAACATTAATTAGCCGGACTTCATTGTCATCATCTTTCTACCCTTGCCCCGTTTTATTTGGAGCTGGCTCAACACGTTTTTTTCTTCCATCCTGTTTTGTAACCCGTCACAATATCACTAGCTCAATAATTAATTATCCGAACTTAATAAAAGAAATTAGACAAATGTTTAATTCAACTGATCCACTATTTGGATGCAAAATAAATTCGGCACACTAAGTTAAAGCCATAAAGAGATTATGTAAAATATTGTTTTTAAAATTTCTTTAAATAATGATCACATCGATAGTATGAAAGTCAGTACCGTTATAATCGATATCTACGTTTTGATATTCACGTGTCACCATTTTAGCATTTGCACAAAAGAGCACTGGCCCAGTTAGAAGGTCGACGACTATTTATTGTCCCATAAATTTACAAAAGTTTGTACCAAACAGCGATGAATACGCGTTTCTAACTTTTATCCCATATACAAAGCAGATATAAAGAATATGATTAGTCGCCATATTATCTTCTCATTATACTTCGTGTGACTCACAAAGCTTCTTTTATGTTTTCAAGTTTAAGTAGGATAGCCTTATTTGAAAGTCTTCCGATCTTTGAGTTCGTTTTCTGCAGTGTAGTTAGATACGGAGTTTATGTAATAGACTGTTACGGTATAAAATCTTATAACAAATGGTTCGTAAACCATAATCTATATCTCGTAGTTGTGTAATGGTTGGCGATATCGGATAGAAAGTACAATACAGACAGTATATAAAGTTGGAGGTTATTTGTCCCTAACAAATAATAACGGATGAGCTTTCGTTGCTAGTGCTGTGGAGAAGGCGGTGTGGTACCAGAGAGCGCGTGCCTGAACCCAGTTCGTGCACCGATGCCTGATAGAAAAGGAGACGAGCACGATTGACACTCGTGAACTCACAGCTTCACTCAAATAACATCGCATTTCGATTTTACTAGACCGCATCATACTACTAGTTTTTCTTACAAAATAAAACAAGCAAAAACTGCTTAATCTTTCACAACGTTTTTTATCAAGAACCTTGGATCAAAACCAAAAATAATGAAGATTAACACCGAACGTAAATAAACTAAGTAAACAATGGCTAAGATTGGAATGTTAAGATAATTTGGATACGAATCTAGGAATGTGATTGGGCAATAACGAAAATGTATTATTAACTGTTACCAAGTTAGGGATCTATCAGTCACGTCACACGAACGTAAATTACCGTGTTTTACTTTCGAATCTTAATAAATAAATGTCATAGATTGTAATTTGGTACATGTTATTATAATGTTGGATACAAAACACCTTTCTCTGTAGCAGTAATTACTATAGGTAGTGCACTCGTGTTTTTCTTTTGCATTATCAATCTTCGTGCATCCGCGTCTTATTCAACGCCGTGAAAGTCCTTGTTATTGTGTATTCAGGCCCCGTGAACTTATTAATTGTTATTACTGTTACAATGGCTTTTAGTAGAGATACGTAACCTTTTCTGATTTCTCTGACTATTAATTTCGTGCATGTAAAGAGCGCGCTTGCCATCAACACTTGACGTTGGAATTTTATCGGACTATTGACTCAATCTTATCTTTTATTTTGTATCATAAGGACATATCAATGGATATGCACGTGAATATGTTTTATTTTATACCTGTCGTAGTTTCTCTAATATCGTATTTGACCGCAGTGTGTCAGATCTAAGATAGCTGTGGCTGTAGTGGTATAGAATCTGCACTTGGCGCAGGAAATCGTGCGTTGCGGTTAACATCCGTGCTGCGGGCAGATCTCGAAAGTGAACCTGTGAAATGAGTTATCGAAGCGCATCAATAACATGATACCCTGAGAACATGATCCCGTATCATTAATTTGTATTTACTTTTGCAATACTGCTTTTCGCTAGCACTTCAATTCTGATCCAAAAGTCTGTCAACTGTTCTGTTTCATTTGTTTGTAATCAGGGTGAAAATCGATAGAAAGCAGGAAGTTTTTTATTTATTATGATGACAACTTGAATCAAAATCGTTTAAAATTAACTTCTGTTAATCCAAGATAAAATTAAATGGATTTAAGGAGAGGTCGCTGCAATATTTTCACGGATTAACTTGTTTTATCGCCAACTCCACCTACAGAGAAACAGTAACAAATTCTTACAGAGCTATGTCACCATGACCGTTACTCGAAACGTAGACGCATAAAATAAAAAGTTCGGTGAGAAAAGTGTCCTTTTGAGAACACGTTTGTTAGTGTTATATTAAGTAGGTCTGAACGTCCATTACTTGTGACGCGTGCCGTATCTAATTGGCATCCTTGCATACATTAATCAGCCTGCAAGGTGTGCATTGCCTGTATGTAGATCACCGGTTGGACTGCTTTTCGAAAGCTGAAGTCCTGTTCAATATAATCTACGGTTAACTGAAAGCCATATCCCGGCTGCTAAGAGATTTCTAATTTTCTCCTATAGCGGGTAACATTACATGGTTTCGTAGTGTAATTAACTGTCATCTTAAACATATTTTATGTAATTAAGTAAATTAATATTGGCATTCAGCAGCAGCTTATGTCTAGTTTATTTTGAGCGCTTTACTATTGATGTTCGATTACCCATTATGCAAATTGCGTTCTTCACCTTGATTTTGCAATTCAAAAGCTTATTGATTGGCTGATTACGGAAAAATTAATGTTTATGTTTACTTAATCGTTGCTAAAGATTCATTCCTTACTAACAATTAAGTAAGCACCTGTTTTTCTCGTTTTTGTTGTGCTTTATTGCAACCAATATTATGGCCGATAAAGGCGAAAGTTTTATATGTCTGTTTGTTACCCATTCACGCTCAAATGGCTGAAGTGATTAGAATGGACTTGGTACCAGGATCGTCTATACCCTGGATTAAGTTAGTAAGGTTAGATAGTAGCAATTTTTTTATATTAATGAAATAATGACTAATTATTTCCACTAGATTTATCTTCTCTTCACCTAAATCAAAAGTCAATGTCGATTTTCAAGCAACTATACAAGTTACAATAAAACAATACATGCATGTTACCAATTTATTTTTCGTTTCAACTTATAGCGTATATAATTTCTGCGGCTGTAATTTACTATTCACAGACATTCAAATCAAAAATACAGAAGTGATAAAAGCAATAATAACTGGGTATACAATCGATCACATCGATACGTACTCATAAAGAATTGAAAGTGTCGGTAACGAGATCGGATGTAGATGCGATCGATCGGTGGAGATAATGGGTAGGTAACGCTAGGGTAAAAATAAAGGAATCGGTATGCGCCAGGTTGAGACTTTCTATTTTTAATCGGGCGGAGAGGTCGCGGGCGCGGGCGCCGGCGCCACAGCCTCCGCAGCTCCGCGGCTCCGCCACATCTCGCGGTGGTTGCGCGCGCATTCCGTCACCGCATGCGCCCCGGGCTGCGCGCACTCCACGCGTTCTTAAACCCAGTTTCGTGTTCACGACTCGTTTGTTTGTTTGTTTTGATTTACCGCAACGAATCCCAAGCCGGTTACACATATAAATATAAACAAAATTAGATAAGCGTTTAAGATAAACTTAACGGCTTATAAAAATTATGGACGATTTATTTTATCGTCAAATTGGACAATGACCTAGTCGGAATGCATTAGGGCGCATAGCCGGCCGGTGCTTCGGTTTGATTGACGGGCTATACTAACCAGATAGTATCGTAACGAGAGCCGGTAAATCAACCTCCGCCTACGGACGTAGCTGCCCCGACTCAGGAAGTAGTCCGGGACTAGTTTTAGACGAGGAAATGGGTGTGATCAGGAGAAAAAAACGTAAGTTTACTTTCTCTACGATTAGATAACTAACCGGGAAGAAACTCTGTAACATTACTTGCTTATGTTGTTTTAATTAGTTCCTGATTTGTAGATATCCTTGTGTAAAACTGTTCGTGATAACTGAGGCATTTTATTAATATTTTTCATGTCTGATTTAGACTCTAACCTGTGACCGAGTGACATACACATATTTGCGAAACCTCTGATGTAATTCACTAAATTAAACATTCCGCATTGTTGAATTTGTAATGTTTTGAATAAAAATAACAGTCTGCTACAAAATTCTATGGACTGTTAACTTTGTTATGGTTATGGAACTACTGCCGGGGAACGGATATCGTGCTCTACAACTCTATAATATTCTGCGACAAGCGAGTCAAGGTTCATTATTGTTTTTATTATATAGAAAATAACGTTCACATTCTATGGGAACTTTATACAATTTCACATTTTGCACTT
Organism: Mythimna lalbum; assembly: GCA_949319445.1. Lineage (NCBI taxonomy): Eukaryota > Metazoa > Arthropoda > Insecta > Lepidoptera > Noctuidae > Mythimna > Mythimna lalbum. The sequence continues at coordinate 11,662,588 of OX439356.1, read as the reverse complement.
AATTATGTAGGTAATAAGTATACTATGTTCACATTTTATTAAAGTGGGAAAATGCATGTAGTGGTTATTAACACTAGCTAAACTTTTTATATGTGAGAAACTAAAGTGGTCTTTGTACTTGTGTATTTATTTATTTTATAATTTATGTACACACATAAAAGAAGGAAAAAGAAAATACGTACAAAGATAATCTACACTAATATTGGGTATAAATAATTAAAATTTGGTTTTTGTTGGGCTGTTTTTACCTACTGGTCCGTTGCTAAAATTTTTTTCTGTGATAGAAAGCTACTTTATTCTTGAGTGACATAGGCTATATTTTATGAACTCGAGCAAAGCTACGGGCAAAAGTTAGTACTATATACCTAACGACTTATTTTAGACACCGTATCGTGTATAAGAGTAGGAAGGAAAGAAGTACAAACAAAAAGTTTCAGACTTTTGCTGTCTAAATCTCACCCGTGTTCCTTCAGTTGCCTTATGCGTTCCAGGGCCGCAGTGACTCTTTCGAACCATCCCGCTGGCTTTTGCAAGCTTGCTGGTCCATAAGACCCGGCAGTGTCAATGTTAGCTTGAGCCACGGGGAATTTCTGAAAGGGAAACTGTGGTCGTAACGAAAAGGGTCATTGAAAAACACAAGTGGGGTTTAGTCAGTAAAAGTCTGACACGCCCTGTCGTAGGGTTGCGCGTTGCGCCCTTGGGCGGAGCACGAGATAGTGTTAGACTTTTACTGACTAAAAATCCGCACGAACCAGTGCAGGTACCTCCCTAACTTACAATGTCCGGTGAGAACCTGCGTCATGCGGAAGGCGAGGACGCCGTGAGGTCTTTCCAGCCACGCCTCTAAGAGGGGACTTACCGTCCCGTCGTAGTTTGGACCCTAGACCGAGAGAAGTCATCACATGATTTCCCACCTCAAAAAAAGAAGTTCTGGGAGGCATTGGCCCTGGCGACCCATGGTAGAATAGTTACTTGTGTTAGTTACAGATGTTATGTCAATATAAAAGTAAAGCTAACTCACCCTACTTATAAGAGTGCAGCCATATAGGGACGCGCCATATGTGTTGAATTCATGTTCATCCAGTTCATCTAACTCGTATCGAGTATCGACATAATGCGTCTGCGATCCCGTTTGTTCACCACTAACATAAATCTTCATCTACACTAATACACAGCAAAATTTTGATTCTTTTAATCCCGTGTAGGTAGTTAGTACTCAACGCCGACTACTACCTACAGGTCATTGGACTCGCTCAGCTGACGTTTTCTTAAAGAAATTAATTTCGTACAATGAGTAAATTAATAGAAGTTTTATTTTGTCGTTACAAATCGATAGTGTTCCATGTACCGGATCGACCCTCCACGGGATGAAAACGATCAAAAGTGGTGTAATGAAGAGGTACCTACCTAAAGTTTGTTTTTTTGTTTGTAGGAGGTAATCTCTGGAAGTACTGGTCGGATTGCTAAAATTTTTAGAAATCAGCTTTATTCCTGAGTGAAATAGGCTATATCTTATGTACGCGGGCGAAGCTTCTAAAGCTAGTGTTTAAATGTTTATTTTACGAGCAAACGTGAATTAGAACGTATCAAATATATTGTTACATGTTTATCAGATTTTAATTAAGATCTGCCACGGCAAGTAATTGGATAGTAACTCCACACGAATTCCATACGTAACATAACGAAAAACAATGTATTTTTTTATAACCCCTTGTTAGACGTCGATTTTTACGGCACAGTTATTTAAAATTTATGTTTTGTAACAGTTGTTTTTTTAATGTTTTCTTCTCATACGATATTGTTATTTCCGAATTCCGATATGAATAGGTCATTCTCGTAAATAAAATGGCATTGATCGAAGTTAAATATTCAATAACTAGCACTATATCAGCGACTTCATTCGCGAGAATGTTTTCATAACAACTTGTTCCCTTTAAACCGTATTTTGGCGGAAGTTTGGTATAAAAACTAATGACAGTCTTATTTTAATTAAAATTTTGACTAAATTTAAAGTTTATTAACAAGTAACAAGACTCCTCCATACAGTCTTTAAAAAACCTAAATTGTTATATTAAGGGTAGTTCTGAAAATAATAATGAGAAACTATTATTTGTTTATCTTACTATTCTTCTTCTTTTCGTGTGGATGCTCTCAAATTATATTTTTTCTGACCAATGTTACTATTAAAATTTGTATTTACTTATCAAGTGCAGATTGGCACGGAAAGAGATTTTACATACAAACGAAATTCCCCCCTTTTACCTCCATAAAGGTTTCATTTCCAATAACCCCTTAATTGTCGCTTACGTCATAAAAGGGCCTTGCTTAAAACTTCATGTTCTTAGTCCCAATGGTTTCGGCTGTGCTTTAATATAGTCAATGTCTCCTTTTATTCAATAATATTATTTGCGCAAATATTCATTTACAGTTGCGTACATAAGTGAACATAATCCTTGGCAATACAAACCGCAAAACAATGAACATTATACCTATTACCTCTAAGTACTACCTGCAGCGCACTTGCACTCAATAACATTTAATCGCAAACCGCCTCTGTTCAATAGGCTATACATAACATATTTTACGTGCTTCGTAAGTACTATAGTGTGAAGGTGAAACAGCAGCATTGGTTGTGTTATGCGGTCATCGCTTAGCACACATTCGGGTGGGTCCCCCAAGTTACACACATCACTATTGGATACTATTAGTACCTGTGTTTCGTAAGTGCGTAGTTATAACTTTAGAAGTATCTACCAAGTTGTTTTGTTAATTTATTGACAGAGTATCTCTTGTCATTGGGTTATTTTTAAATAGGATGCCCTTTTAAAAGATTGACCTTAAACTTTGTCATCTTCGAAAATAGATTGTTTAAAAACAACAACAAAATGTGTTTGTTTCAAAACACCCTAGCCTTCTTCCTACACTTGGTAATTCCATAATTCATCTATGAAATTCGCCATAATTTCTGTTCTCCTGCCTTTCATAAAGCTTTTACACCATAATTACGTGTTTTTCGTGTAAATTGCCAGCCTCCGTTGGAATTATCTTTCATAACTGTGATTAGAGCTTGCAGCGCGTACTCGAACGTGCAAACTGCAAATAGTACCGTATAGTCTGCAGTTTGTAATTCCAAACAGCTTTCAAAACCAGATCACTGAGATCATCCTTACTACGTCCATTCTCCTCTCTTGTTTTTGATTAAACAAAATCATTCTTCTCTCAATCTTCCATGTATTCTGTGTTTTTCAGAATTTCAGAATCACAGGTTTGATACTATTATTTTTCCCAATCTTCCTTTTTAATTTTCTCATTATTGACTAAGAGAAAATTAGTTTTAGGTTGTGCTAGGTACTAACTACAGAATCCTTGATTGCTGAGGTCTATTATATTTTATGAGATAATTCAGAGCCGTTGTTTGATTTATAGCCACTCGAGTTTACTTAGAAAATTCAAATAAAACGTTATTGCTCTTCGTAAGTATTATTGGTAAAACTTAAGTTTACGCATAAAATCCAAAATATGTATATGCACACCCTTATAAATATTTATGGTATTATATAAATCGATGTGAACATAAAATAGAAAATTTTATTTATCAGCAGAAATGCATAATACGGCTATAAAATATAAGAAAGTGTAAGTACAGCGAATATGGATAAAGTTCATGCATGGACTTAACATAATGGTGCTATACCGTTGTAAATGATGAATGTATGAAGTCATACGTTTTGTATATTTACGACGTAATGTTCTCGAGGCCGCAGCGGTGGTACGGGCAGTACGGCCAGCTAACACCATACCTTCAAGTGTTTGCAACCGTTACTACATAGTGTACACAGCCCATTACAACCATTAAATCAAATTGCCACTCTTAATTTAACATTAACGGATCGTTATCAAGCTTAGGATTTATTCCTGTCATCAAAGCTGCAATTTCTTACATTGCTTCTTAGTTTTTACCGTGTTTAAGCGCGGTCCCCAACAAAAACTGCATTCACGACATACTCAATGGAAATTGCTTCACTGCTCTTACTTAAATTACTTTCATAATGTACCTGCTGCAGCAATTATTTAATAGTTACATGCTTTTTCGTTAAATTGCTCACTGAATCATTTCACAACATTGACTTTCACCTGTCCGTTACATTTAGATTGGAACTAAATTACCATCATTCCTAGGAAAGAGCCTTTTCCAATAAGACTACTGTAAAATGAGAGTCACGAATCCCTCTGTAAACTATCACGACTTGTGCTAGGGTACAATAGTTGTGTAGTTATTCTATTAAGCTTATCCGGGGGTGAAAGTATCGCAACTGATTGGCTATTGTAATGCAGAAGACAGGACGCGGGCCCGACCGGCGACCATTCGGGATCATGATTTCACTGTGGGCTATTCAGTCGTCTCGACATGTTGATTGTCGTGCGAACGTTGCAGAGTGACGCGCCATCATTTGTTATTCAATTCCGTACTGTTTGCATTGAAGATCTGTGGAATTAGAAATCCGGTTGCGTTGAAACGTATCATCAATAATTGTCGTAGAGCATCGTTTGTCATTGGTCTTGGAACAAAGCATTTCTCCTAGCGATCGCAGGTTTAACATTTAGCAACTAATAGTTCACAATCGTGACAACCGCAAGCTCAGGTGATACGTCACACAGGCATAATGTCTATGTCGTGATGGTTTATTTTTGAGCTCATGATCGTTTGAGCGCTGACCTTGCAAACATATGCACCGCATTGCATACAACGCATTGTTCCTATTCACAGGAGGGTCAATAATTAGTTCAGTGCCGGCGGCACTTTTAAAACGCCCACTATCCTATTAACTCAAAGAAGACCTTGTTCAGGATAATTAGTTTTCTGACTTATGGGGAAGTCTGGGTACTCATCTTTAATTATTTAAGTAACCTGACTACTAGGTTAATTGGTCTATACATACAATGATGTTAAATTCTCACGAATATCCATTTTCATAATATAAGCTTGACCTTACACTTGCTGACAATAGATATGTGAGCATTACGCAAGTGGCGGAACTCAGTAGTCCGAAACAATACGCATTATATAATGTATGATTCAGATAACAGACGCGTTAGTCAGTATATAAATATTAATTAATATTGGCTAATATTTATCATTGAGCTGAATGCTCTATTTTCGCTTATCAATTCCAAATTCAGCAATGACTTAAAATTGCAGACAAATAAAGTAAAGGGTTTTACAATGATAAGAATATTGATGGATGACATAATGAATACAATTCTAGTAATAAATTTAATTTAGCTACGATATTTGTAAACATTATCGACCTGAAGTTATAATCTTTTTATAACCTTGGTGCCTATACGATACGTACCTATACCGGAGGGAATAGGTGCGGTTAAAGCAAGTGATATCAGTATCATCTGTGCTCTGATAACAAAATTCCTCGTTGGGTTTGTAGGGCAAGCACATCTACATTGAAGAGCATATATTATGATAACAGTATTAGATTAACCTGCTTTTGTTTTGTCATAGGTGAGTCCGTATCGGAGCGGGCGGAGAGTGAAGCCCGGGTGGTCAGCGATCAACGATGCATCGAAGTCCGTATCGCGCGCACCGCTGGAGGCCTGGGGCTCAGCATAGCTGGTGGACGAGGTTCAACACCTTATGTCGGAGACGATGACGGAATCTTCATCTCGCGAGTCACACCAAACGGACCTGCCTATATGGCTGGGCTCAGGGCGAGTACCTTTACCTTACAGTTGTACCTTTTCAGTATTAATGGATGGCTATAAGCTAGTGGACTGCTCCTGATAAGTTCTCTGGTAAGTTGTCACTTACCGCCTACAGTAATAAATAGTTTCGAAAACATTGCCGCCACATTGTCTTCAGAGAATTTATTTTTTAAGTGGCCCTTCACAGGTCAACCTATGAGGTCGTCTGCTTAGCCATACCAAACACGCGAACACTTTCTGTGAGGTGCGGATCTTGCCTTAGGGCGTTGCTGGCGCGTAATGTGTCATCCGAAAGTTAAAGGGACTCAAGGCAAAGAAGGAACATAGGATTGAGTTTTAGTCAGCAAAAGTCTGACACGCCCTTGCGCTTCGCCCTAAAAACTGCAATGACTTCTTCACTCATTGGATGATTGAAAAAAGCAACACTTTGGCTCAATAGAAACAGGCGTGGTGTTATTACTTCCCCTGACAAGTTTCTATAGATGGAGTTCTAAGCACTAGTACTATAATATCATAAACCTATTTAAAAGACATAAAACTTAAATGACAAGTGCTTGATAATGTTTATTTCCGACTCAAGTCATATGAATCACTGCGGGATGTATTTATTAATTTTGTCGTTAAATTGTTATGATATCCGTTTAATTACTTTCTTCTCTTTTATATTATTTGAGTACTGTTATTAATCAATCAGTCACCTTCCTATTTCCGAAATGCATTTAATTAGATCTTGTTTAAAATCGTTCTTTTTTATTTTTTCTCTAACAAATGAATTGCGTAATTAACAAGATGGATAGATATGCTCTTTATTGTTGTACACCATAAATTTAATTAACAGTAGGAGCTTAAAATTAATAGGGGGTCACAATGGGCGGTCTTATCGCTAAAAGCGTTTTTTTTTTTCAGACAGCCAACAGAGAAAGGAGAGAAGACCGTATCCACCACAGCTTATTTGTTTCTATTTGATCTTACCTAACTCTCAGTTTTTTTAAAAAGCTGTGGATGTTCGGTCGCGGCGAATTAGGAATCGTATGTCGCAGATTCAAATCCAGACAAGCGCGATGTTTGTGTATTTTATTTCATTTTTGGTCTCAAAATAGTGAAAGAAAACGTCGTGAGTAATCTGGCATGTCCTAGAAATAAAAAAATGAAATGTGATATCCACCAAATCGGTTCTAGTACTGCCCCTTCCCTCTCTCATAGATAGGATACCTGAGTCCCAGTAGTGGGACAAAGAATTTTAGAAAAAGTTGTCACTGATTGAAAGCTACACCTATACTACAAGCACCTAATAATTTCCAAATCCGTGCTAGGCCAGGGATTTTAGCGACGACGAGTAATAGGTAGCTCGCCATTTGATAACGGCCAGGCTTGGGTCGACGGTGCGCTGTTCCACGCGAGCCTGAAAGAAATGTCAGTAGGATAGTGGACAGGGGCCACTAGGGCCTGGGGATGCAGAATTATTTGAAAGTGTTTGGAGTGTGGTGGCTTTTAGTGAGTAAAAGTCTGGCATTCCCTCCCACTCCACCCACAACGGTAGAAATAATTTTTTGTCATGATTTCCTAAATTCCTCTTCAGGAAATCAATCAACCGCGGGAAAAATCTAGTCAATACTGCAAGTAAGTTACAATAAAAAATGTTTATATTGTTTCAGGTTGGCGACAAAGTGCTCTCAGTGAACGGTACGTCTGTCGTAGAAGTGGATCATTACTATGCAGTCGAAGTACTTAAAGCAAGCGGGCCAACGCTCACACTCGTCGTGACCAGAGATTCACCCAATTCGACCAGGTAAGCACCGTTTGTTCCTTATCTTAACGTTTCATCACTACTGTTGCAATACAGATTGCAAGAACCTAAATTATTTAGACAGATCATGATGTTTGAGTTACTTTTACATTTACTTTAGTATTTTTTGTGCAACAGTTGTAAATACTAAACATTTCATAGCATCTCTAATCTTATTTTAAGATGTCCAAATCCGGCAAATACTCGCTCAAAACATTCAAAACCAAATTCCATTCTCGCAATATCATTTCGCTGGTAATCCATATCGAATGCTAGTCCAAATGCAGGTAAAATTAGAAGTGTTTTTGCTACAGATTGGAAAGTTCCTTAGAGAAACGCAAATCATCCTATAGATCAGTATTTAGAATCTATACGTATCGTAGTACCTTTGCATATAATGCTGGCATGTTTAAAAACCATTTATATTATACAGAACCCACAGCCGAGCGCCGAGCGGAGCGAGCCATCATTCCATATCAAGCACTACCGACACAGTATCAACCCTAGAAAATGGACAGGTAAACATCACATTCAATATTTATGCCGCAATGTATGTATTATGTAAATCGCATCGCGGGCATATGCAACGTAGTTCTTAGGTCATTCCCAGAGTAAATGCGCGTTGACTGGGGCGCAGGCGGGCGCGGTGGCGGGCTTGATTAGGTGGCCACAGATCAACTGCGAGTTTTAGTAGGGGTTGGATGTATTTCTTCAGAGTATTGCAATAGAAGATCACTCGCTAGCGAAACCTCTCCGTTCCGCCACTTTAGTATAAACTCATACGGTGGTTCCGTGTGCTTAATTTGTTTGTCGACATCTAGTGCGACTGTGGTGCTCTTGACCAGACGATGGCCCACTTACTAGAGTGCCCAATGTGTCTCTACAATTCCACTTTGGAGGAACTTACGCTATTAAAACCGCTATAAACGTGGCCACCTAATGAGCCTAAATATTTTGAGGGAAAAGAAAACCATCGATTCGAGAAGTATGTTTGATACTTTGCATCCATGCAAACTCATCACCCTGACCGTGGCCTTATTGTATGATTGCAACAATTATATCGATTAACATGCGAGTCATTCTTCTAACAGGTTCCGACGGGTCGCGGTATACCGAACAAGCCGCTCATCATCAGCAACCAGTATGCGCAGGAGTTTGAGCCGGAGTACAAAGAGCAGGCGATGAATCAGACTCTACCGACCGTGGTGACGACGGTCACGAACTACAGCCCGTCCCCCACGGGGAAGGTCACCACGGATACCTACCAGCGACTGCAGGCTTCACCACCGCCGCCGGTCACAGAGCCTTACATACCGCCCGGTAAGTAAAGCATTAAGTTTTAACTTCTTTTTTATTCTTTTTCTGTCTTTTTAGAAGATAAAAGTACTCGAAAATGATTAAAAAATTAAGTCACTTATTCAGAACAATTTAGTTTGCTTAATTTCAGAAATCGTAGCAAGAAACTGTTTTAAATTGTCATGTCCAATTTAGGATCATGGTGAATCACTTTTAATATTCATGAGTTGTATTTTCTGTGGCCTAAACAAATGTCCTGTTGAGCTTTGTGAATACTGACAAATGCTTACAATGACTGGACAGTTATTTCTTCAAAAGACCATCTCAGACAAATCTGCAAGGTTCTCATGTGATTTGACCATTACAAATTTACTGTATGGACTTTAAGACCCCTGAGTTGGTTTCGGTGTTTCTTCTCAGGGTAGTCAGCAAGGTAAAATCATCCAAAAAATAAATAAATTGACGTGTAAAAATGTTTTTTAAAACCTATTTGTAAAATAGATATCATTTATCACTACCACGCTCTGAAAAGATTTCCTTCGATGGATATAGTGGTATCTTCGCTGTAGGGGTTCTCACTGCGTAGTATGCACTGGTCTTACATTTAAATATCATCACTCATAGAAGTTATTTTTGTTCGCGTCCCTTATCTCGAGAGACTAAAGCCGATAACATAAACGCGTGGTTTCCGCGATATATCTACTTCATAAAGCCGATTTGACGAATAACATGACCGTTTTTTTTTATTATTGATAGATGATGAGATAGATTATGATTGACCATGAGCGACGATGGGGCACCATATTCGCCTCGTCGTCGTTTCGTTCGTACGTTTGTTCGACTGGAACAATTTGTCTGCAGCGATCTTTTCGTCCGATTATAATTTAGCTGTCTTCAAGGTGGATGTGCTCTTAATAAACTAATGCAATTGTAGTGGTAAATAAACTAATGCAATTGTGGTAGGATCACAGTCAAACACTACAAAAAAAAACTTGACTTTGCAATCGTTTTACAAACAGAAGACTTTCAGCGTCTCAGAGGGCACGTTAATCTGTCAGTGTCGAGCGTCGTAAATTATTCTATGAAAGTCGTCACAGCGATCGAAAAGCTCAATAAAACCTGATTGTCAGTGTAACCTTTCGATACAGCGATATCGTCAGTCGGGTGCGGAGGTCAGACGTCAGTTCACCGTCTAAAATACAGATAGTGTACGCATCTGGTTGGACTGGAAGCCGAACTCGATGCTCGTGGGAAAAGGGCAGGCTTGCGTAAATAGCGAGATGAGATTATGCAAATTAAGATCATTAATAGCAGTATTGGTATTTACTATGAACTTTAAACTGACTAAGTTCTAAAACATAGCGTCAAACAGTTTATGATTGCATTGTTTCGAAGCTCACTTACCATCATCATCGCTTACCATCAGGTGAGATAGTGGTCAAACGCGAGCCTATCAATAATAAAAAAAAGTTATGGGGTAGTGTCAGCAATAACATTTTTGGTCAATCAAAATAAGTTGGGTCAAATTCTACCGTTTATTCATCTCATACCGAAACAAGAGATATTGCTTTAGTATTTAGTTATTTTGACTTCAAAATTGTGGTTAAAGCATCTAACTTAAAATCTTGATGCAACGACACATCCCATAAATCTAAAAGCTGTCTCAATGTATCCTATGAAACTGCTTAGAGACTTTTTTCGGTTTGATTTTTTTTCTTAATTGGGTACCTACTTGACTCCTTGTTGCTTTATCATTTGTTCCAAAAATTTACTTTATCAAATATGAAACAATTATTGAAGTCAGTTAAAAATTAAACAAGTGAGAAACCTTTGAAATCTAATGGAAGAGGCATTGGTCAAGTAACAAAAAAAAAAAAAATGCGTACAACAGAGATATCGAGAGGTTCCCAGCTCGTCCTGCTCTTCCTTATTCCTATATTTGTAATGTTAATTGCTCATTCATATTATAATCAATTTTTATGATGTTTTTATGGATCACTGATAACATTAAAGTGAAATCTTATTTAGAAATAAAATTTAATTTTAATGTTATAATTATGTTGTTTAACATAAAATATTTAATAAAAATAAACACAGAAATATAGTCGATTCGCATCGCGGAATACAGGTTACACTGATATCATTTTTACAAAACGCCTACGAGCCACTTATACTTTTTATTTTTATTCTAGTATACCAACAAAAGGTGCTAGTCCACACGACACTCATCCGCGACGGCGCGGGGCTCGGCTTCAGTATAGCCGGCGGGAAGGGCTCCCCTCCGTACCGGGACGACAGTGACGCCATCTACATCTCTCGGATCTCCCCGCAAGGTGCTGCCGCTAAGGACGGCAAGATGCTGGTCGGCGATAAAGTTGTTTCTGTAAGTGAACTCGTACTAAAACATACCATCGTATCTGTAATTTATTGTCTTCTTCTTAGCGTTTCGATAGCAAAACTAATTAAATTCCTTGTCCACTGAAGCTGTCATTAGATCTCTACTTGAACAGGTTATAGGGCATGTTATGCAGGATGGAAGTAAGGACATGGTCTGCGGAGAGACACCGCACAAACAATTTATTTTAATTCTACACTAGCTGCCGCCAGCGGCTTCGCCCGCGTGATTGTAGAAAATTATCCCAAGAGAATATACTCCCGGGATAAAAAGTATCCTATTAGCTACCTATTTCGGGACATGGTGTACCAAATTTCATGCAGTTTCAGAATGAACATAACAAACATACACAATTACTCACTCACCATCTTCTGTTTTTATAATATTGAAAGTGTGATTGCTATACTTTATTGCACTCAAAACAATCATTACAATAGAAAGATAATAAAAGCCTTTCAAATGTGTACTATAGGTGTACCAACAGTACTCATATTTGACTAGTAATTACGTTTCACAGAACATAATTATCATGCTTAGAACCTTGCCATGTCAAACGATGCAAATGGCGTCGCAATAAACAAGTGACAAATTGACAAGTAACGAGAACAAGAAACAACAACGAGATAATGTGCATACGCGGCACATTTCCACATCTTCCAGTAAACCTGGTCTTGCATTGTTTAGGATTCCATGTACTGAAACGTCAGCATATACTGGAAATTTATAAATTTCATACAAAAGCGAGTAACATGTTTATAAGATGACTGTACAAATTCGACTCGTATTGAATATCAATTTCAACACCATTATCATCATCATCATCATCATCATTTCAGCCGACAGACGTCCACTGTTGGACATAGGCCTCCCCTAAGTGTCGCCACAATGATCGATCCTGTGCGTCTCGCATCCATCGGTTTCCCGCAACCCTCACCAGGTCATCGGTCCACCTTGTAGGAGGCCTTCCGACGCTGCGTCTTCCAGTACGATGTCGCCACTCCAGAACCTTTCGGCCCCAACGGCTATCTGTTCTGCGAGCAATGTGCCCGGCCCATTGCCACTTAAGTTTGGCACACCATTATCTATATATATAAAAATTACCCCCGTTTTCCGTTGTCACGACTTGGCATGAAAACGGCTTGACCGATTTGGCTGATTTTTTTTTTGTTGTGATTGTTATTGTGAGGAGAAGGTTCTTATTGAAAAAAAAATTAGGGTAGTGTAGGGTAGAGTAGGGTAGAGTAGGGTAGGGTAGGGTAGAGTAGGGTAGAGTAGTAGGGTAGAGTAGGGTAGAGTAGGGTAGAGTAGGGTAGACTAGGGTAGAGTAGGGTAGAATAGGGTAGAGTAGAGTAGTGTAGAGTAGGGTAGAGTAGGGTAGAGTAGGGTAGAGTAGGGTAGAGTAGGGTAGAGTAGGGTAGAGTAGGGTAGAGTAGGGTAGAGTAGGGTAGAGTAGGGTAGAGTAGGGTAGAGTAGGGTAGAGTGGGGTAGAGTTGGGTATAGTAGGGTGGAGCAGGGAAGAGCGGGAGCGAAGCCGCGCGGGCAAAGCTAGTAAGAAGATATAATTAAGAAGTGATTAAACTTCTTAGAATGTAGATTACACTCACTTTTACTTTTATAAACAAATAATGCTTGACTGCAAACGAAAGCTTGAGTAAGTTAGTTAAAAATATATCTGTACATTTTTTTTTCTTCTTATTATTAGACGATATTGACTTGAGCCAAGATAAAGTAATGTAGCCTACATTACTTTACTACTTTATGAAAAAATTGTTTTTTATTACTCATACTCTGAAAGTAGGTCTGAAGTTGCCTGAGGAGCGGGCTAAAAAGTATCACACTTTTCATTCCTAAGGAGTTTTACTTTTAACTAACAGCTGGCAAATTATTAAAAAAAAAAACTGGGTCTATCTTCTTGTATTCGTAATGAAAAGCACAGTGCTTACCTCTAGTGTAACAATATACTATTACAAGAGAAACGAACTTTTTGCAATTATATCTGTGTTTACTGTAAACATTTTATAATGAAAGCCACCAGCTAACTCCAAGGAAAGACTAATATAGATTTATTTCTTTAGATAAACGGCGTAGATATGGAGAGCGCTCCTCACGAAGCCGCCGTGTCCCTTCTCACCGGACACGAGAGATTCGTAAGGCTCGTTCTACAGCGTACTATCACAACGGAACAAGGTAAATATACTGTCTAATTACTTGCTTCTATGTAGGTTATTGATAGCTTGCCAAATCAGTTGCTTTTGTATTGGCAAGAAAGGAAATCATGTTATTTTACGTACGTATTATCCAAACGGAAGTCTCAAAAGGATTGGCTGCAACGTAAAACCCGCTTGGCTTAATTCTCGTCCATTAAAATATATTTTTTTCCTCGTTTAGGCGAGTTGATGCCGCGGAAGTCGACATCAGACGAAGTGAGAGAACACAAGAGCAGCCTGCAGAATGTGAACATAACTCCGACACCGAAACCCACCTCGAATCACATTAGCACACCTATCGGGAATCACACGCACACTCACACCGCACCGCGCGTGAGCACACCAGTCAGTCCGTCCGCACCGGTAGCACCGGCCGCACCGGTCGCATCGGCCGCACCGCTCGCATCGCCGCAAGCGGCGCCGATACACAAGCAGGCCACCTTCGCACCCACCGTCCCACCGCAACCAGCACCGCGAAAACTGAGTCAACCGAACGGACAGGTGAGGCTTAGTGATCGCTTTCTATGGGTTTTTGGGTCACTATTCATTTTTGGGAACGTAGCATTAATATAGACGTTGAGTACTCTAATTGTCTTCCATTTCTGCACATTAGTTTTACAAGCATAACATTTACATTTGAAAATGCTGTTCAATTGGACTAATAATTACGTTTTAATTTACAAATACCAGAAAAATGCTTTGTGAATTCTAGTCGATATGCTTTTTGTGCACACTAGCGACGCCAACAAATTCAAAATTAAACCTCGTTTACTCCAGGCCAAATCGACAACTAACAGTGCGAGCACGCCCCTAACTCCCGGCCCCAATAACGTGCACGGATCTAACGACGATGTCTTCGATGATATTCAGGTAAGACACACTCATTTATTAACTTAACAAAATTCGCAGGTGATGGTATTGGTTTAACACGTTCACATTCGAGCTTTTTTACGTCATAGCTTTGTCACAGTTGTGTGCGGCGCCTTATCTGTTTCACTTCACTATGTAGACTAGTTGAAAGTCGGCGATGGCATTCAGCCACCAATAGCTGTGAATGGTATTACGTCCGATGCATTCCGAAATATAGAGCTCATATTTCGTGATGTTCGGATTTGATACCGGTCACAACTATTATTTTTCGGTTGAATGAGATCTCCGTTCTTTACTTGCATTTATCTGCTTCATTATACTATAAAACATTCAACATTTCAGAACTTAGATACTGTTATTAAAACCTCATGGGTAAAATGTAAATCATAATTAATAAAACCTGGTTCGAATAATTGTAAGTAAACAAAAACATGCTAACGTATCATTACATTTATTTTAAAGTCAAACGGTGTATTATTATCATTATGTATTTTAGTAATTATGCACATTTTATTATATTCACTAGTTTGAGCATAATTGAAATGCTTCAGCTTGACCTTGTAAAATTGCACTATCGCCAATAAACATTGTCGACGCTACATTGTTTATAACTTTGCCATAGTTCACGATTATTAACTATTTATTGTTATCATGTAAAATATAATATTCTCTATAAACATATTTATGTAAAAACTTTATGTATTTTATGTACCTTTATAGGATCTCAGAAGTAAAAACATATGTATTGCTAAAGTTGGAACAGAGTTAGTATATGGAAAATATTTTAGTCCCAATTTTAGTTGAATAAAGTAAGCAATATAGTAGCTAGTAGTTTTCTAAAAAAAAGACATCTATAAAAGCACATTTTTTTAATTTTCAGATTTTTTGAGCTGGAAAGCTATGGAGTGTTTCAATTTAAATAAACAAGCTGTAAAGTCTTTTATTGATTTTTTTTAATGCATTCAGTAGTGTGTATGCCAAACAAGTACAAGCCTCTTCCTACAATCACATATTTAAATGATTTCAGAAAGTAAAGAGAATTGATACCAATATATTTTTAAAGTTCAGAAAGCTTTAACACAAAGTGCTGCCAAGAATTAAATAAAAAGCAAAAACGTTCAAACAAAATGTATAAATAATGCCGTGACGTCGTTGTAAGATTAAACATTAGACGTATTTCCGTTATTTATTTACCTAACTGAACATGCAGAAATAAATACAATAAAAAAATGTTATTATAGTGTTATTGACGGTTGATAGAACAGAATGAAAGATACACACAAGCTGTTGTGTGGACCCTAAAACATTTGGGCCAAGAGCAGGAAGATAAATAAACTATTAAATCTCGCAGAAGCATTGCCCCCCCACCTAATGTTCCGAATTAAAAAAAAACTGGCGTCAATCCGCCGTAACGTATCAGTGCAAAATTTATTGCTGTAATGCCGATTTTTAATTGCTACATTAAAATTTGTTAATTAGTAAAGTGGGCGATGAAACTGCCTGTTATATGATTTAGTTTTCTTTGACATATTCAAATCAGGGGCAGGTATAGTTAGGTAAAATTACGAGATAATATTTATCTCTAAAACTCAGTATTTACCTTGCCGAGTAAAGATTGCACACACTTCAATGTCGTCAACACTTCACATGGAGCGTTTCCGCATCATTTATCGAAGTCGGGGTTTTTGTGCAATTTCACTTACACTCTCACCGCCATGTGGTCCGCCGGCCGCCCACATAAATTTCGGTGCAGCAAGCCACAACAGATTCTTTAATTTTTATAGGCACGCCATGTGGGCTGCCTGTGTACCACAACTAGCGCGCCAAGTTCTATAACAATAGTAAATGATAAATGATATTTATTTTTGCAAATAGGTTTAAAAAAACACTTTTACACGTCAATTTTTTTTTTGGTCTGTTTAAGCTAGATGAGGCCGGTGTTTCCTAGCTGACTACCCTGAGAAGAAACACCGAAACAAACTCAGGGGTCAAAGTCTCTTTTAAAGTCCATACAATAAATATGTAATGATCAAATCACATGAGAACCATGCCGATTAATCTGAGATGGTCTTTTGAAGAAAGAACCATACAGATTTGAGTGGACCCGTCCAATCAGTGTAAGCATTTGTCAGTATTCGCAAAGCTCAACTCAGGACTACTAAGGAGCTCAACGACTTGACGAACAATACCAATGAAAGGACATTTGGGTAGGCCGCAGAAAATACTCAAATTGCCAGACAAACCGTTACGAGAAATAAAAAAGTAACCAACATAGTCTTCACATTCACAATAATAAAAAGAAAGTTAATTTTTACAATTTTAATCCTTACAAAGTAAATATTTATGTCAAAAATTAATAATAATAAACATTATTTAATATAACATGTCAAATTGTAAAATAAAATAATTTACAATGTCAAATTGTAAAATAAAATAATATTACAATGTCAAATTGTAAAAACTAAACATTAATGTCAAAATGAATAAAAAAATGAATAATAAACACAGTAAAAATAATAAACACAATTTAGTACTTGTTGCAACCTGCACATATTTGTAAGGGCAGGCCATACGTGTAATTAGGTCAGTTGCTCACCAATTTAAAGCAGACGACACCGAATCCTTATCTAGCAAGCCAAGCTCTATAAAAATAAATGAATTTGTGGGATCACAGCGGACCACACGGCCTGCTGGTAAACTTTACTACATGTCCCGCCGGCCGCCCGCATGGCGTGCTGCAAAAGTTACACAAAATCTAGCGTGGCGTGGTATAAAAGACATTGCATGGCCCGCGCGCCGCCCACGTGGCCTGTTGTTCTAGAAAGACCTTAAATATGAATGGCGGTGAGAGTAAAAATTACGTTTCGTAAACTCCACACACGACCCAATACATTTCATTCATACATTTTTCAAAGCCAGGCATAATTATTAGAACAAGCTCCCGAAAGGGAGGGATTTTATAGGGAAAATAAAGATAGCATATTAGCCAGGTACAAAACCAACATAGTCGATTGAAAAAGCAACATACTAGTTTATCGAGGTTTTCATTTAATTAAATTAAATAAAAACCTAAAACCTATGTTTTAGATGTTAGGTGTCATGTATTTTCACATAAAACCCGGGTTTATTTATTTCTATTACTCGCACGTCCCTGCCTTTAAAACTATGGAAAATCTAAATAGGATAAAATGAAACACCCTCAATCAGTCAAGTCAGCCAACCTTGATTTTTATTCTGACCTGTGTTTTAATTTTGATTACGTAAATATGACATCTATGTAGAGCACTTTTATTTCGTGGCTACCAACTTAGATTTGGATTAAGAGTTTTAGGTGGTCGCACCGTATAGCAACGTCAACTTCGAATATTGTGTGACCTTATTAGTCATGGCACACTTAGCGAGGACGCACAAATTCGGTTTCCGGATTAGGTCTCCCGATCAGGAATTTTTCGGAAACCTAAATGCTCTTATATTACCTGACAACCGTTTCGAATTTTTTTCCGTGCGTCTCTCACGGAATCCCGAATCTGAATTCCTGATCGGAAAACCTAATCCGGAAACCGAATGTGTGCGTCCGGCCTTAAACTCAGACCATACCTCTACACACGGTTATTTAACGAAAACGCTCGCTCGTCCAATTGGAAGAAATAAGATACTCTATGCTAATTAATAACCACAGTTTATTAAGGTACGAAAATATTTTCGGAATTTTATCTGGCTAGTCTGTCACGTAGCACTTAATGTTAAAACTTTCTAGAATGGTAAGTCGTCTAAGTCGTGGCTTGTATTACTTTGCTTACGTATTATTTTCAAAATCTGTTTAGGCTTTGGCAAAAATTTGGGATTATAATGATACGCTATCATGGCCGAATCAATTCTCCTTTTCCCTGCACTAATACATTTAGACTGATTCGATGTGAACGTGTTAAACGCGCAGCCTTCGCGGCCGATTACCAACGAGGAGTTCCAAGCGATGATCCCCGCGCACTTCCTGGGCGGCGCGCGGGCGGCGCCGGCGCCGGGCCCGCCCGAGCGCGGCGTGCGCGTCACGGTGGAGCGCGCGCCCGCCGTCGTGCTGCCGCCGCCGCCCGACGCGCTCGGCCGCGTCACCGAGACCATCACCAAGTCCACCTTCACCGAGACCACCGTCACCCGCATCACTGACAACCAACTTGTGGAACCGCTCATCATCGAAGTAAGAACGACGACCGACGACAACAATTTACAACTACTTCATAGTATGAGGCTATGGCCTCAAAATGACAACTTTTAACTCTCGAGGTTTTGCGAAGGCAATGCTCTCTTGATAAGTGGTGGAAGCATCATCACTTTCCATTACAAGTATCAATAAGTATTTTTTGAGACAGGTGAAAGGTAATATGCGCGTTTTCTAGCATATAACATGGAGTAAGCTTATTACGCTATGGTAGACGCAAAATAAATTTGCAATAAACTAGATTGTCTCTGTACTGATACCCGAAAAACAAACAATTAACTATTTTTTTTACTAGAAAATGTAAAGAATTACGATACTTAAATGTCAATTCAAAACAAAAGCTGTCTGTTTGTCTTTATTTTCATTTTTGATATTAAGAATGTAGAGGGACAATTACCGCTATTGCAAATTTATGTTTCCTGCTTCAACAAAATTACTCAGTTATCTATCTCCATTAAAATCAATAACAAAATTAAACCAATTCTGCTGTTAATTATTTTACGTTTACTTCTGCATGTTAGTATTTCGGCAAATTGCAGAATGTTAGTAGTATTCGGTGCCGAATACGTCAAAATTATCATAAATTCATCCCGGCTAACTTCGGTTTTGATTCTGCTTGTAAAAGGAAATACGCATGTTCAATAGTAGTTTATATTGTGAAAAACGACAAGTTCTAACAGCGGTATCCTAGCACTGAAACAGGGCTAGACCTAGTATATTTAATGTCAGTTTACCAACAAATAATCTAGTTAATTAAATCCCTGAAGAACCTTAATAAACTAGTGCGCCTCAATCGATTGTTTCACTGCTTACTATCAAGTAGGTTCGCAGTCAAGCACTAGTTTATATCAATAAAAAAATCAATGAATGATTTTTTTTTTTTTGCTAAAGGAATATTAGTGAAACACACCTTCCAGTAAACCTAGACAGGTGATTAATAAACGGTACACTTTTTGATAACATAATTATTAAAAAATATTTATTGTTCGAAATGACTTCCCCATTTCGTACATACATATTGATTTAACCATTCATCGATTGCAGCACGCAACACATTCATATCTATTCCTGCCGCTTCAGAGCAGACTTTCTCCTTCAAATATTGCCATATCTTGTAGTCTAGTGCGAACGTCAATTTAAATTTTTGCATATTCATTCAGATTAACAGTTTTCAGTTCATGACACACGAATCTATGAGTTTGTTTCGGTGTTTCTTCTCAGGGTAGTCCGCTAGGAAACACCGGCCTCATCTAGCTTAAACAGACGAAAAAAAAACAAAATTGACGTGTAAATATCATTTATCATCATGACTTCTAGTCTTTAATGACATTAGAAGTTTGCTGCGCTCAGTGATGCGAGTCTGCTCACGTGTGATTTTGTATTACACCGACATTGTTCTTTTTTTAAAAAAAACTAGAACATATATACCACTGACGTAATCACCAAGCTGTGATGGTAGAAAAAAATAAATGATCTAACAAAACATGCGCATTTCCTTTACTGCAAAAAGTGATAAAAAAAAAAAAAAACATTAAGCTAAATCGTGCATTCAAATAGACTCGACACTGCATGATTTAATCAATGCATACCATCAATCTTTGTAGTTAGCACGTAGTAGTATCATGTCGGAGCTTGATATTTGGACAGGCGGTGGGTGAATAGGTGATCCACATTTCTTATAGATATCACTTAAAACTACTCTACTATTATACCAAAAAAGATATCTAGGTAAGGGTGGTCTTAGATTTGTACAATAATTCGTCATGCCCGCGGTTTTGACCAATATTTATCATGGGATCAAATTTAATAATACATACACAATATTCACAAAGCTTGCCTGGTAGAGAATGTCAACCTATGTACTGCTGGCCGGGGTTATCCGAAAGGAAACTTGACCCCTGGTATGATGGCTAAAAGGAACGGCGTGGGGTTTTTAGTAAGTAAGAGTCTGACACTATCTCCCACTCCACCCAAGAGCGGGTTTTGTCATGAGATGATTTTCCCCATCGACAAAAAAAAACCTATGTACTGCTACATAGTTTTGAATAAAAAAACAAGCAGTCTTGAAAAATCTTGGCAAGTTGGTCGATGTTAGGATACACAGGATGACAAAACAAATGTGTGTACGTGAAGTCATACACGTTTCAGTAAAACCTTTCAATATCACAACAATAATACATTCCCATTTAGTTAGTCATCCACAAACATAACTTCTCGGATAGAGAGCTACTATCCGGCGAAGTTATTTTGTAATACATACAAACATAATTATGTCAACGATTTAGGAAACGGTTTGGAATGTTATCTCCACGAATGGGTCTTGAAATTAGTAATATTAAAAGTAATAATTTTCAAACGTAGAACATACATTTTAAGACTTTTTTTCTCTTGTTTCAGGATGTTACCTTAGTCAAAGAAGGAGGATCTCTAGGGTTCAGTATTATCGGTGGTACTGACCACTCTTGCGTTCCATTCGGTGGAAAGGAGCCCGGAATCTTCATATCGCATGTAAGCGTTGAAACATGCTTTTTTTTTTCAGTTTCCGTGCTGCCCTAACAACGGGCTGCGGGACTGTCTATAAGAGTTACTATTGCATTGGAACATAAAGGGCAACTGAAGGAATACAGGTCTTAGTCAGCAAAAGTCTGACACGCCCGCTCGCTTCACCTAAAGCGGGAGAAGTTATTATATGATTTCTCACATAAGAAAAAAATGTTGGCCTAATGTTTGTTAGGAAGCTAATCTCCGCTATATATGATCATACTCAGCTCCTATTACAATTTATTTGGGATCGGCGCAGCACGTCTTCGTATACCATCATACATACATATGGAATACAATAAAATATTGAGTCTACATCTCAAGTAGACGGCACCAGTAGTCACCTCTATTTTAGTCATACTCTTAATGCATAAGGTTCGCGTATCCGCCTTTGTGCCTTTGAGTGCATAAAGTGTTAAATAAATAAATTACACCCGTAAGTAAAATTAAACATGAATAAAATAATGATCATGATTTCTGATACCTCTCAAAAGGTGGTACCTGGTGGAGTAGCAGCTCGATCAGGCAAGTTGCGCATGGGCGATCGTCTCCTGAAAGTGAACGGTGTGGAACTGCCGGGCGCAACGCACCGCGACGCCGTGCAACTGTTGCTGCAACCGGGCGCCACGCTCACGCTCACCGTGCGACACGACCCGCTCCCGAATGGATTCCAGGTTTGTGACGTCATCACACTATACACGAACCACCGTGACACGGGATTGAATAATATATTCTTTATTAATTTATTGTAATTTTGATGATAAGATAACTAAATAAAAACATATGTATTGGTACAATATGCTCAAGCAATTCTTGTTAAAATAAATTGTATTTTCTTACCATCTAAGATTTGCCGAAGGAATTAATATATTAATTTAGAACATCATTTAAAATGTGTGCTTATTTTATATTGTTTAAATTGAATTCAATCAAGCCTTTGTCAAGTTTTTGTACAATCCTGTGTCACACAATATTTCAAAGTAATCAATTACATACAATAAATTGAAACAATATTTAATTGTGACAAATACTCCTAATTTAACAAAATACAGTTCCCACCATTGGGTATGTCTTGTTATGAATATTCGTAATCTGTGTGTACACACAAACACAATACGTAAGCGCGCAATGTTTTGCATGTTATGCAAGTAACCAAATTTGTGGATATAATGGTGAGAATTTGAACGCATAATGTGTATTCACGAGTAGAATGATTTGAGTATTGTCGCTTACAGTAGACATTTGGCGGTATACAATAATACAAATTATGCATAACGCTTATGCATTGATGCACATGATTGTTCAACATTCATACTGACAAAAGCATCTGGTATGTCTTCGCTAAGAATTCTGTCGCTTATCTAACTAGTGTGTTTCTTGTTCAGGGACAATCTTTTAAAACTCGTACATTGATACAAATTTTATTTTGTCGTTATAAAACGCAAACAATTGTTTTGTTCCACACGTTCGCAACACGGCCACCGCCACACATTCAGGGTCTCATACAAGTTGAGATTGTTGACGCAACTGTAAGTGTGAACGTCGTTCGGCGATCTCGAACTTATGTGTGTTACTTTACCAAATATATATGTCAGTCTCCAACCCCTCATCCAGTCAGTCCGTGTGCCCAGCTATCGTCGTATTCGGAATGGTTATTTCGTAATACAGCTTTTCCTACTTAGAACGCGACTTTTCATCTTAAATAAGAATCCTTTTTGCTTATAGCCCTTTCTGCTGTCATGCCAATTATACTGAAACTTACACCCTTTACAATTTTGTCTGTCATGTGCTAGGTTTTTTTTTTATCTAGAATGTTTTTGTAATTATTTAGTATGAAAGCTTTTGTCAACTTGAGTGCATGAGGTATTGTGTCGTGGCTTTGCATGTTAAAAGTGTTTGTGAATGTAGTTAATAGAATTACCCGATTTAAATAGCAAACTTTCTATATCAGGTACTCAATTTTTGCCTTTAAAATTTTGAATCAATGCCTATAGATTTTTTAATATTACGTATCTGGTTTTCCGTGGTTTCAACTTTGTTTACTCTCCAGGACCTAACCATAATCAAACAAGAAGGTGAGAAGCTAGGAATGCACATAAAGGGTGGTTTGAACGGTCAGCGTGGTAATCCTAACGATCCTAATGATGAGGGAGTCTTCATATCGAAGATAAATAGCGGCGGAGCCGCCAGGAGAGATGGTAGACTGAAGGTGGGTACAGCACAATTTATTGATATAACGTTATTAGAATTTGTATTTTAACCCTTCAGATACCGTCAATTAGAGACACAATAGTAAGACAATAGATGCGCGGCCACCGGTGGTCGCTTGGGGATTCATGAATTAAAGGCGTCACCATACATTTTTAAACACATAAACCTAGAAAACTGATGCTTGTGGGAGCTCCGAGTGCTTAGTGTGAGTTTGGTTGACGTTAACGCGATCGACACGTTTATGGCGTTCGGCGCTCTGATTGGTCCGCTCCAAGCTTTTAACCTATTAACCGCCTACGTCGGATATATCCGACAAACATTCTAGCGTTTATTCCACTAGGGTCGCATATTCACGACCAAATACTCCATCTCGTCAGCTTTTCTGTCATCTATGGGGATTAAACAGCTAACCGAGATAGAATACCCAGTCGCAAACACACTGCCTTAGCAAATAGGACGCGAAAACACTCATCGGACTAATCCAACGCGGGCGGTTAAAGGGTTAACCAATCAGAAAGCAAAACGCGGTAAACGTTTCGACCACGATAACGTAAAAAAACTCGAACCCTGCTCACTGAGCTTTGAACTGTTTTTATTCCTTTAATACTGGTACTTATACCTAGTTTTAAATAGCTCGCAATATGACCACGTTTTAGATAAATAGTCAAATCTAAAAGATATTTCATAAAACAAGTCATGTTTTACATCAGGTTGGCATGCGTCTATTAGAAGTGAACGGTGTATCGCTACTTGGCGCGACGCACAACGAAGCCGTGAACGCATTACGATCAGCGACCAACGCACCTCTACACCTCGTCGTGTGCTACGGATACACCAGACCAGAGAAGATCATTGTAAGGACACCATACACTTAAAACTTAACGAAAATATTTGTAGACACACAATTTTGATACAGCAACCAGGTACAAGGTTACAGTTATTTCATGATAAGCAAATCGTGGGTTACAAATATTTTTGTTAAGTACTGTATATTATTTATTTATTTTATACCTAGGTACACAATTCAGTTTAAATTAAGAAGGATTTCTTTATTTTATGATTATAAAGCTTTTCAATGCTTCAAAAATTCACGCTTCTATAAATACACATTTTGACACAATTCTTTTTGACACTAATTTCATTTGGCACGTTCCCGAGTGTGTGTTTATCTTTCACACCCGAGTTTGTGTCCGTTTTCGCAAACGCATGTTAGAAAGAGATAGACGAAACGAATGTTTGCACAGACCGGTAGCGAGAGCGGGACGGCGGAAACGGGCGGCTCTCTGTCTCACTCAACGTCAAGCCTGGACAGAGATGATAGTACGTTGCACCAACAGCAACAGGTCAGTATAATGGGCGCTTCCTTATATTCCTTTTTGCTGCATCTAAATTTTAGCATGGTTATTTGTTTTTTTATTCAGCTTGTTCACAAGCATTCACCCTAGGCTTCAAATTTCATCGTTTAAGATAACGTTATTACTATACAGAGTTTCTCTGACATCGACGCACAAACGAATACCACGGATCCAGTACATGATTCTGGACACCCTAGTGGTGGAATTTATCGTCGGCTTTTTCCTAATTTTTTAAAACAAATCTGATCTGTTTTTGTATTTAAACTGTGTAAAATCGTTATTCTAACCAACCCCGATGATATTTTTAGTAAAAAAAAAAAACAAAAAGGATAAATAAAAATTAATTAATTAAAAAGTCATAGGAGTAAATAAAGTCGTTATTCTAATAAATCCTGATGACATTTTTGATTTCAAAGGTCATGACATATTTTTTCTGTAAAAATGTTAAAATAACGATTTTATATAGTTTAAACTAAAAAAAAAAAATAGGAAAAATCTGACGAAAAATTTCACCACTGGGGTGTCCAGAATCATGTACTGGATCCATGGTATTCGTTTGTGCGTCGATGTCAGAGACACCCTATATTAGAATATATAGTACCTCTACTTGCTTGCCTAAGGCTGGAAAGGCTGTCCAATGATTCTACCAAAAGTTTTAGTAACAATTCTTCCTGTAATCACAAATCCGTTGACGTGTCCTTTAGTAGACAAAATAAATATTATGTCATATGTTTTAAAAAGTAATTAATTAATTTGATTACCGCAGGAGCAACAATTCCAACAGGACCTAGTTGAGTTTGAACACGAGAAACAAGTCGCTGAAATGAGGGAAAAGTCTACACCCGAAAAGGTTAGTTGGTTGTTCTGTGACTCGTATAATATATTCTGAGATTATAATAACAGCTCCCTTAATTCATGAATCCCCAAGCGACCACCGGTGGCCGCGCATCTATTGTCTTACTATTGTGTCTCTAATTGACGGTATCTGAAGGGTTAAAACAAAGTGGCACTAGAAAAAGGTGATTTTTCAGCAAGCATAAAATTGTCAGTGTACCTAATTAGTTACTCGATAAGAAGTCGCAAATCAATTACCGAGAAACATTAACAATTGGAACAAAGACTTTGACAATCAGAGAATAGGTTGTGATAATCAGATTGAAAAGTCAAAGGTTTACCGAAAAATTGCAATTAAAAACAAGTTATATAGTGCCACTTTTGTTGCAAATATACGATATGTATGCATATGTGTTGTAAACTTGACAATAAATAATTTTATTACCTACTTTTATAAACATAAAGCTCAGTTTACGTTGTAACGTCAAATGATATCAACATGAATAATAATAATCTTTTTAATCCTGGCTTCAATTCCATATACATTGTATAGAATTGTTTTTTGTGTTTTGCTTTGTGCTACCATAAGGTCGAAAATTGTCCCATGAAAACGTACTACTGAGCTTAAATTACCGTGATTGATATTTGCCAATATTAAGTTGGATTGTTTAAAAAAAAACTAATATCAAGAGGTATTTTGTTCAAGTTTCTAGTTAATCTACCACAACTGAAAACAAAAAAAAAATTATCGTTTAGAATGTAGAATATTTAAATGAAACATTTCAGGTGTTAGATATCGTCCACGCCGTAGAGAGCATGGCTCTCGAGCCCGCGCCTCCGATATCGCCCGAACTGCAACACAAGACGACCACCGTTGTCATGTCCAAACACACACTCCAACCTCAGGTTAGTGCCTAAACTGTTCAAGAATCAAACACTTTTAAATAGAAGCTACAGTTAGACATTTCCTTTAAAGAAGCTAAATGATTTGCTCTATCTAAAAATGCCAGAAAAACTAAATAATTGTTTCAAATTTGAGAAAAATGTGCCAACTGTGTTTAATTTTTTACTGGCTGTCGCATAGTTCTTAATTATGCCTTGAAAAAGTTTGAATCCCCACAGAAGGTCACAGAACAAGAAAGACGGAATAATAATACAAAAAAAAAACATAATAATTATGGTTAAATAAATACATCAAATTTAAAATATTTTGAATTTAAGAGAATCTCTATACTTGTTCTGGGCCTAACTGTAAATAATTCTCCTTTGTATGCATGTATTATATTGTATTTTCCAATTTGATATTAACAATTTATTTAATAAAAATTTGAAGCTTTTTACTTTTGATAATTGGAAAGTTTATATTACAGCATGATGAATAAGATTTAGCTTTGTATTATAGTATTATAAATAACTTTATCGTATTATAAAGGCCGAAACAACTGCTGCATAACTTTTTGCACGGTTAGCATCTTCCTGACTCTGTCAATTGATAGCATGCACTATGTATATTTTGTAGTATAAATTATTGCTTGCATGAAAATATTCGTAAATATCTGTATTGTGTACTTTAAGTATACTATTCGTATGTCTCCTTGTCTTCCAAAATAAATGTTGTTTAGTATATCTACATAAGCCTTTTAATATGTAGTTGGTTGTGATGAAATGGACGGGTGGCACTTTACAGAAAATTTCAGTACACCAATCTCTTTACGGCGAACTTTCTGTCTATTATCTGTAAATGTATTAACTATTACAGCATTGATAATGACTTTAAAGGACTATTTTGCATGTATCCTAAATTCCTTTAAGTTCTCTCTGTTGGGACGTCTACGTAATAATTAATGGAAATGTAATAGAACTTCTAAGTGTACCCTAGTACTATTAGTGTAAACCTTATAGCAAGACGATGTTGTTCAGTTCTTATTTTGATTTCATGTAGCTTAGCTCAATGTCGTCATGTGTTAGCTTGTATATGGGTTCTGCCTAGAGGACGACCCTAACTGGTGCAGTTTATGATTAAAAAATAATGACAAAGCGTATTACGTCCATTGCAGAATGCATCCATTGAGGAAAAGGAAGAAAACACATAGTACCACATGTTAACTTCTGTCCAAACACTTTGTAAATAAGTAACGTTCAAACAAACTATCGGATACACATAACATGTCCACTAAACTTATATAAATTATGTGTTAAATTTAAACTGTGTTATTTGCCGGAAAATCTAAATAAAATAAAATAATTATGCATTTATAATTTTGGTTAAACAATATAATGAGTGTTATGAAATAAATAAATTAAGTAAATGTTTTTAATTCAGAATAGCTGTATGTACCAATGCAATGCTATTTAGTTGCATTGATGATCTTTTATGTCCGTACGTTTACAATGATGTTTTGAGTATAAATGTCTGAGTATACTTTTACTATATGTCGTTCTAGCTTCGCGCTGTTATGTAATCAACTACATGTAAAACATGAAAATGTTCATTATGAAAAATAATTTAATATGAAGTGGTAAATGTATATAATAGCAAAATTTATCATTGTATTTAGTAAGTAAGGAGAAGGGTATAATATGTAATTGAGATAATATGATACGTGTCAAAACAGTATTTTAGTTTGAAATACTGGATTTAGCATTTTTTCTAATCGAGAGTTAGCATCTATCCATAACATGTGGAAAATTCTATTTAACCTAACCCTATACCAATTTTTGACATGAACCAGCAGTCGCCTTTACATAATTAATGACATATTACAAGATCTGTCCTACTATATTAATTCCATCATATATACATCTCGCATTTATTCTATTGATATTACCATTAACCTTTTAACCGCCTACGTCGGATATATCGGACAAACACTGGCTTTTATTCCCCAAGAGTCGCACATCCACGAACAAATACTCCATCTCGTCAGCTCTTCTGTTACCTATGGAGATTGAAGAGCTAAACGAGATAGAGTACCCAGCCGCTAACACACGACCCTGGCGAATAGGACACGAAAGCACTCGTCGGACAAATCCAACGCAAGCGGTTAATAGGTTAAATGTTCTGCATTATTACTCAGTCCGATACGACCAATTTATATCATAAATGTAGTTAAATATTTAGCCGACAACCATATTCTATAATAACTAACACTTAAACACTGATATATTATTATATTTGTAACACGTTGTACTCTATGTAATCTTCAATCCAAGAGACCAATTTTATATACCTGTTTATCCCTGTTTGTCTAACTAGAACAAGTCTATGAATATACATCAGTCATATAAAATGAACACGACAAAGTAACGTCGAAAAATTTTGAAATGTTTATAAACTTCTCATCTAACTTTTTGACAGTGTTTATGAATTATTTTTTCTGATGAAACGGTACCTTTGTCGAGTACCAGATATTTGTTAAAATAATTATTCTTAATTGATTTAAATTATGTAAGACTTAAAATTAAGATTTCTGGCCAAATTACTATTCTCAACTGCCAATTATTTTACATTTGATAAAAACTATTGTGCTTTTACTTTATTTACTTTTTAATGTACAAAATTGTTCTAATTGACGTTATATTTAGTGCTGCATTAAATACATGATGTTTCAGATGACGTTTTCTTTTGTTTTTAAGTTAGCATGATTTCAATGACATTTATTTTGGAAGATTTTTGTTCGTCGCTGAAGCTTTTCGGTTTTATGCGAAATAATGATATTGTTTAATATTCATGATTTTTTGTATTCATATTTTCGTGCAAGTAGCTTTGCTATTGTTCGACGTATGAAATATGTTATAATAAATTACATTTGACTCAATTCGTGACGCTCGAGTATGCATTTTGTTTTGGTCTTTTTTTAGCCGTATGTAGCCAAAGTAATGAGTTGCGTAAGTACCGAGTGGTGCAGTATATTTTGTTGGTTTGGTTAGTCGTCTAGTTCGGTCGCGGCGCCTCCCTCGCCGCTCGCGCTGTTCTCGCAGCAGAAGGCCCGGACGCCGCCCCCCTCCGCACCGACCCCCCCGCCCACGCCCTCGGACGGCACGCCGGTGGACCCGCCGCGCCTGCAGCGCCCCACACGGCCGCCGCCTGCGCCTCCCGTTACCCCGCTGACTCCTGCGACCCCGACATCTCCCGTCAAACAAAAACCTCAAGTGCCTCGCAAACCACACACGAAGCGAGTTAGTTTCACACAAGAACCGATGGATGAACTCGAACATTACCCCATATCAACGAACGACACGAATATATTCCGATACTCATTGCATGACGAGCATGATGACGAACGAACGGAGCCTATGATCATTGACACTAACGATGCATGCGAGGGGTTCAGCTCCTTACTAATCCGAAACCAAACAACTACCGAGTTGGGAGTCTTGAGACCGGTCCCTAAAGCGAGTCGAGTACTTCACGCCGACCTCATCATCCCGCCTCCGCCTTTGTTCGACACTTACGTTAGTGATAGTGAATTAATTGAAGATGAAGATATTGAGGCAAGTCTACCACCTATCACCGTAATTCCTGAACGGATTTCGCTGCCTGAGCCTGCGGTGGCCGAAACATCCATGCAGTCCTCAAATTCCACAAATTCTCCTGAAACTGAAATCCCTCCTCCCCTTGTAAATTATGACGCCTTTCCAAATTTGGTTTCGGGGCCGGTCATTCCTGACGCACCATTACGCTCGATTATAGTATCAGCAGTGCCATCAAGTCAAGTCTTCCGTACATCAGAATTTCCTGTAGCCAATGAAGAATATTATAAGGAACTTTCTGTAAGTCCTAGTGGAGAACCCGATCCCCCTGCATTACTACACGCACAATACAAAACTCTGCCTACTGTGTCACATGTCCCTAACTCTCCATGTAGCTTACATCCAGATCAAACTTATATCGATCAGCGAACTATGTATGTACCCGTGCACCGTTCATTACGTGATTTGAGGACAGACAATAGTACACCGGGTATGGTTCATTCTAACACATACCCGCCAATCAACCCGTACCCATCCCTAACGACTGTAGCTGGAACATACAATCCATACACATGCACAGTCCCTGTTTGTTCTTCCAATCCAATTGGTTTTATGAATCACAAATCACATACCGCTCTAGTCAGTACTCTAGGACAAGATATAAATGCAAACATCACTTCATCTGTCTCCACTAATAACGATGATGCGCCTAAAAGTGTTCAATCAGAGAGAAGAGTTCGTTTCGGTGAGGTGACGACAGTGGCCGAAACCGATAGAATGTCGAACAGTTCGGATCCCTTGAGGGAAGGGAGCCCTACGCCCGCATCCGCCTTGAAACCCGCATGGAGCAGCAAAATCAAATCCTTCGCCATCGGCGAGGTAAACATCAATGTACGGAATCTTATCCTCGCACATACACACTCAGCTTCTTTTGATTGTGTTCGTCGGCAACCCTACCTGGATACTTGACTAAAAACCACATAGTCTGTCATCCCTCCATATCCCATTTTGTTACTTACCCCCATTGAATTATTGTTTTTAACTTGCAATTACTTATATTTTGCATGTTTGATTTACTAACCGCAATAACCCTATTTTATTATTATTATTATTGTTTAATAAAACATTGACTGCATGGGTGTGAAGCCTGGAGAAGGGATTTCAATGCTTGTAAATATCATAAGCTTTTTAACTCATTATTTATTTGATGTGCGTCAAGTTGTTAGTGTGATTAGCTAATCAAAATTAATGTTCTCAGGCTTCCCCACCTCATTCTGGTAATTTTGTGAAAGCGTCTGTCAGCGATAAGAAGAAGTTCTTCGAAAATGCTATGGAAGAAAGTCATAAACCATCGCCCAAGCCAGGTAAATATTCATAATTCGAAATTTAGATATAAAAACATAAATTATAATAAATAATTTCGATCACTATATTACACTCATATTCTATTACATTGACTCAGCATGACTATGAGGACCAATGCAATCAGATCAAAGCTCATAATTCACTAGTAATAGTTAGGGACATAAAGACATTTTCTGCGGCCTACCCAAATTACCTTTCCTTGGTTCGTCAAGTCGTTAAGCTTTTTAGTAATCCTGAGTTGAGCTATTCGAATACTGACAAATGCTTGCACGGACTGGACAGGTTCCTTCAAATTTGTGTGGTTCTTTCCTAAAAAGACTATCTCGAACACTAATTTTCCTGGTTCTCATAGAATAACAAAGACTTGGTCAAAAAGCAACAAGCGGGTTTGACGAATAACAGGCAAATGAGACGATCCGTCCCAAAGATAAGAGCAACACTCCATACACGATTGAACTTGCGCTTGATAAAGTTTGAGCAGCTGTTCCGGAGTGAAGTACTGTCTGACCTTTGCGAGGATTCCTAGCTTTTTACGATTTGGCCATTACATGTTTGCTTTATGAGCTTTAAAAGAGACGACCCCTGAGTTTGTTTCGGTGTTTCTTCTCGGGGTAGTCAGTTAGGAAACACCGGCTTCATCTAGTTTAAACTGACGCAAAAAAAAATGACATGTAAAAGTGTTTTTAAAACCTATTTTTAAAATAAATATCATTTATCAGAGAGAGCATCTAAAAAGTCATCTGTAATCGTTAACTGCTATTTTCAGAAAAGGTTTTCACATTCCTATCAGCGGATGAGGTGGAGAAATTGAAGCAAGAAGAGGAAAGGAAGATGGCGTCTCTGTCGCGATCAGAGCTCGGCTCGTGGTCCCCAGGCGAGGACCGCCAGAGTGGATATAGCTCACATTCCGACGATGAACCTTATGAGAACGGCCATAGGTAAGACGCGAGATTATTATGATTGCTAATCTAATTCAAAATTTTTATAAAGATCGATGGATTACACGAAGAAAATTGGCACTTCTTAAAAATATGTTAAATAAAGTTCGCTCGTCTACCGGAAATTAAATCGGACGGAATGGAAAGAGCTATCTAATCATAAGAAACTTGGAATTAGTTTATGGGTCGGTGATAGGGACTACGACACTACGCCTTTCCTGATCTTCACATTTGTAAAACTGCGGAAAGCTGCCTATTTTCTATAGTTTCTCTTTTGTTTGTTCTTGTATAGTGTGTCTGGAGGCGTCAGTCCGTCCGCTAAGTCACAACGCAGACGCGCGGGGCGTGACGGTGAGGTAGAGGATGCGGCAACGCGTGCGGCGCGACGCGCTGCTTGGCGAGCCGCTAGGCTGCGCTCGCTCGAACAGGTCAGTGATCATCAAAAGAATGGTAAAACGGCATCAGCTGCATCCAGATATTACTGACATACTGTCTAAAATCGTGGAAGCAACCAGTGAAATTAAACTGCCCATAGTTGCCCAAGCGTAGTGATGTTTGTATAGTAATACGGCTCGAAGGACCATAGAAATATCGTAATAAATCTTAATGACTTGAGTTTCAAAATGAATGTACGATGTTTGTCGTTCTGTTATATTTTATACAATTTACAATATGGGTTAAACGAGCTTTTTTATTTATTTAGGAGGCACTTGAATCACAGAAAGTGATAAAAAGCATGGTGGGACCAGCGAGTGACATCTTAGAAGATCCACCGAGGGAAAACGAGGTAATTACTCCAAATTATAGCAAGTCCATATTCTGATGAATCAGTTGAATGTTGTCCAAATTAAAATACTAAAGCAACCAATCTTGTAAATGGAAAAATGATCATGTTTTTTTCCCCAGACCCATTGTTTAATTAATTCAATGTAGAATCAAATATCACATCACCTTGTCATCGTCGCTTCTCATTCCAATATCCAACGTCATCTTTTTTCCATTTCAGATTTAGAATGTCATAATCTAATAATATTCCATGTATTAATTGTTTGTTAACATTGTGATTAACACTGAAAGCATATTGTCTTTGTCCAGTAAGCAATGATAAAGTCTGTCCTAGTTCTGTCTGTATTCCATTTGAATGTTTGATTTGATACCTTTGATGTCTTGTTGCGAGTACCTGTAACAGTACTTATGATTTAACTTGAACTAACACATTGTGGTAAATATGTCTTATCATGGGTGGGGATCAATGTCGCTTGGCTGGCATATTATTGTACGTTCACATTGGGCTGCGAATGTCAAAATT
Organism: Mythimna lalbum; assembly: GCA_949319445.1. NCBI lineage: Eukaryota > Metazoa > Arthropoda > Insecta > Lepidoptera > Noctuidae > Mythimna > Mythimna lalbum. The sequence goes on along the minus strand of OX439356.1, from coordinate 11,629,074 downwards.
GGCTTTACAAATTATAGAAATGGCCCCTGCCACGTATCGCGTTACGTACAAAACCGGGCCCTATACTGGCCGTCAAGGAGAAAGAAAAATTGTTAGACGAGCGCATTACTCTTCGGACCGAGGAGTTCGTGTGCCCGGCCACCGGCGAGACTAAAGTGCGAACCGTCGAGTACATTGAGAAAGTCATTGAGAAAGAGGTACGCGTACAACGCCGCGACTTGTACATTGTGCTACGTAAGACGCTGTACACAAGCAATGCCGTATCGTGTGGTTTTTATATCTTTTGTATATCTTTAAAACTACGCTTAGCTTTCAACGTGCAACTGTTGTGACGGACAAAGACCGAACTATAGACTGACTAAACGAAACGAATTTTGTATCAAGACAATGAAATAGAACGACTGACAAAGATCAACTGCGTGTATAAACACTAAAATGTTGACGGGGTCTTTTAAGTGCACATAACGAAATACACTATATAGCACAACACAAACTTTAAACAACACAATTTGCAGTAGATATGTTTTAGGAAATTTTACTAATCAGTTATGATATCTATTTGAAGTTATTGCACTAAATTCCACAAAGGCACAAAATGCTTGATTCTGATTTTTTTATTCTCTTTTATTACTAAATACAACTTTTAGGTGTGGCTAACAAAATATGAAAGTCAGTAAAAGAGGTAAAAGCTTGTGATCATTTCTTGAGTTTAAAGTAATTATAATATTCTGGTATAAAACTTGATCGCCGAAGATTGTAAGCTTGTGGAATTTAAAAAAGTAATGAGGAGTATGATTTAATAACTGATTTACAACTTTTCTGTGGAAGTATTGAAATGTAGTTAGTCACGTAGTACCTAATTACACTCACGTTAATCTAGAACTAAAATCGACGTGGCAATAACAAGACTTACGTTATAGAGTATTCACATATTATATTGTTATAGATCCCATGTTATATACAATTTATTTGCCCCATTTGACAATATCCCGATTTCCAAGGTTTCCCCCTTTTATTTTCTTTTAACTCTTCTTATCTATTTAATGTTTACACGAGTGTTGCATGATGTTTTGGCATGGCATGCTAACTTAATTTATTGTGTAATTTGTCAGACGATACCTGGATTCTAGACACGGCAAGCTTCAACGAAAACAATGGTTTGTTGCGTTTATTACTCTACAGAAATATATATACTAAAGCTTTTCATTGCTTTAGCAGCAAAAGCAAAACTAACCCACTAATGCCCGTATATTAGAAGATTAACAATTATATAAGTATTTAGTGCATGTCATTTCCCATAGGTAACCTACATCATAAATTTACAAAGGGGTGTCCAAAATTGTGACCATATGTATTAGAGTGCTTATGTGTTCTATGTTTTTTTAGTTATGTATATCACAATTTTGAGCACATAGTTCAATGACATCAACTTTGTTATCGAAATATATTTTCATAATTTCTTGTTCTGAAACAAAATACTAAAAGAACATCATTCATTTAAAGAACTTAGATAACTTTCTGAAGGCAGTAATTTTATATCATTTCTCAGAAGCATTTCTCATTCATTCTCGAATAGTACTACAAAATTCTAGGACTTCGGCTTTAATTGTTTTTATCTATACAGGTGGAAACAACGCAAGAAAAAATAATTTCTTTGGAATTAACAACTAGCCCGAGTAGCGAAACAGCGCCTACCGACCTTGAGGAGGCCGGTATTAGCTTAGGAGAAGGTGAGACCGAGGGCGGCGACTCGCTGCAGCCCGATATCGTGCAGGTGGTGAACCCCCTGCTGGACGGCGGCGCCGGCCGCGTCACCGCCATCCCCGTGGGGCCCACGCACCGCGTCACCGCATACACTGAACAACAGCAGTAGACCACACATTTACTCAGATCTCTACCCCACACGCCTCAATCTCCGCTCCCTTACCTACCTGATCGACCCCATGACAACACATCGGCTATAACCACAGTTGTAATAGACACGACTCGACCGCCGTCGAGAATCGAACTCGATTGTAGATTTCTTCAACGAAACGAACTTTCGTGAAACGAGTTTCCATCTTAATTTTGTATTGTAACTGTGATAATAAATTTAGATTCCACCGACTTGTTATGTTACTTAAAGGCGCTTGAAGAAATCCACTAGCGAGATGCGTTTTGTGGCATTTTAATTTTGATCACAATTTTTATTTTTTAATTTAGTTTTGCGACGGAGATTTTAGAATAATGATAGGTGTTACTATATATTTTTGGAAATATTAATAGTTATTATTCTTTGAATACTTTACGTATTTAATTTTAAATAATTTTCATTCCGTGCAAGTCTTTATTTTGACTGAATGTTGATGCTGTACCTGCTGAGGAATGTGACTGGTTGATGACCAGAATGTGAATGTAGGCCGAGTGTAAGATGATAGAGTTGTACATACCATCAACAACACGCTATGGAATGCGACGCAAGTGTAGGAGACTGGCATCACATTTGACGATATAACTTAATTATATCTATTTTGCTTGCATTATACAATTACATATTTTATTTGCGCATTGTTGTTTCATTCAGTATTTTGTGTTTGATGATGTATTAATATTTTAATTTAATGTAATATTAATTTAATTTTATATGTGGTGCCTTGATTTCTTGAAATCAATTTTATTATTATAATATTAAACGATTTTATTATTCAAACTTCATTATATTTTATTTCATTATTCTTGTAATTTTGTTTCGGAAAGTAATTTTACATTAAGTTATAATATAAAGATTGTAATCTTACAAAAGGTGATGAATTACGCATTTGCATCAGTATGACCGTAGTGTTTATTTTTAAGATTGCTGTAAATGTCCAGACGTAACAACAAAGTGTACATTTCCGACTGTATGAAATGTAAGAATTGAGTTTGATAAAATATGTATTACGGTAAATAAATTGAAGTGTTGAATGAGAGAATGTGTGTCCTTTATACCTTTCTAGTGATATGTGCATTGTAAACTATTGAAAACATTGTATGTTTGTCCCAATTAAATGTTTTAATATATATTTTAATAAAAATATTTTGTGCTTTTATTAAAAAAAAAACCCATGAATAGTCTACTATATTTAATCTAGGTATATAATAATAACAATATATCTGAGAAACACAATTTAAACATCTATGACCTAGTAAGAACAACAAAAATATCTTAAAAATAAGTAACGAATAATAATACTCTACTACTTCTTTGGTGCAATGATGCCTTCCAGTTGCGCCTGAAATCAAATAGTCGTGATTAGGAAATTGCAGATAAGCACTAAATTTTTATTTTTATGTTATACTAGCGACCCGCCCCGGCTTCGCTCGGGCTTTTCTCCACTATTTAATGGATGTTATCTATACTTATAATAAATCTGTAGAGAGGTCAATTCTGTACATGAAATATATTTCCAAAATAACTATCAGGGGGTGATTAGTGATCGATACTGATGCTAAAAATGCAAACAGTAAAATTTTTGTCTGTCTGTCTGTCTGTCTGTCTGTATGTTCTTTATAGAAACAAAAACTACGCGATGGATTTTAACGAATGGTACAATCATTCTTCATACTCCTGGGCAGGTTATAGTATACTTTTCATCACGCTACGATCAATAGGAGCAGAGCAGTGAAGGGAAATGTTGGGGAAACGGGAGAAATTACTCAATTTTTTAAGCTTCCGTCGCGTTTGCAGCCTTAATGGTTAAAGCTACACAGAAATCATGTATCACGGAAATATTCTCCTTAAAATTATATAAAAAATATCCCACGACAGCATATGTCTATCTTTTATGGTTGACTCACAATAACACGTGTAACTCCCGATAGCTTAGCAGTTTGGAGCTTTCTGTTTATTTTTGTCTACTCTTACGTTTATAACACTCTCACTCATCAATAATAAAAAAAAATTAACATTATTATCTATTCAATAAAAAAAGAATCATAGAAATCGGTATAGAAACACCAAAGTTATACATGAAATACGCTAATAAGCCATCGCGCGTGAATACTGAATCCAGTCCCCCGGCTCTTAGAATTCGATATCAGACGTTTCAGATCTTTGATTTTGACGACCCCGTTGTCGCTGGCATAAGCAACAGGATCCGCGTACGAAGTCGCTGGCAGAAGCTAGTTATACATATAAACCTTCCTCTTGAATCACTCTATCTATTAAACTAAACCGCATCAAAATCCTTTGCGTAGTTTTAAGAAGATTTAAGCGTAGGTACATAGGGATATAGGGACAGAAAAAGCGACTTTGTTTTATACTATGTAGTGAAGTGACTCGCTACCGCCAGCACCTTCACCCAGTTGATAGTAGAAAATTATCCCAGGGGAACATACTCCCTGGATAAAAAGTATCCTGTGTATAACCCATACATAGAAATTTTCGCGCTTACAATAAGCTATATAGCAAAAACTATTGCTAAAGACTATACGAAATTCGTAGCTAAGTTGCGAACTGACATTTCGTGCCATTGACTTGCATAAGGTCCAGAAATATGCTTTACTCACCTTGAGTTGAGCATTAGTCTTCTTCAAAGCCAGCAACTCTTCTTGGTGACGTTTCTCTTCAGCAGCTCGTAGTTCAGCCGCACGACGTTCAAGCTGCTCAGTCTTTTGTTTCAATTCCAAACATTGTTTCTCCAGGGAGGAACGTTCAGCTTCCAGCTTTGCTACTTGATCCATTAAGTCTGATTTTCCTTGCTCTGACTAAGAATGATAAGTCACTTTAAAGTTCCTTCTCAAAATATGTATGTTAGTATTTTTCAATGACATAGGCAGATGTAGGTATAAACTATAAGTACAAAATTCCATGAAATAGGTACTCCTAGTTACCTCATTTCATTGGACTTTCTTAATGTGACCAATAGTAAAGTAATCAAGACTGTAGGTAGGAGTAATGATTACTCTCTAATGAAAAAAATTCCAATAATGTCTGATCTGGTAATCGATCTATGGTGCGTTTAGGATCATTATAGCAAAAGTAAAGAAATAAAATAATTATGAAATATCAAACCTGTAAAGCTTTCCTCATACCGAAAGCGATGGAACTACAGTAGAGCGTTTGGTAAGCTTCCATTGTGATTTTCGCTTCATCGCGCACCCTCAGTAATAAAAGGCCTCTTTCACCACAGTTTATGGTTACCTGTAGAAATTATACTATTCATTACTTTGTTTCTATAATCTTTGTGTTTAAAATATGCTAACTTTTAAATTACTTATACCTCCTTCGAGAAGAGGTACAGACAAGAAGCATTAATCTGCTTCTTGTAGTGCCTTTAGCTGATTTGACTGCGACCAAATTTAGGAAGAAGGAAGATGTTGAAATCCTGTAGCTTTGTATGGGCAACGACTTGTAGGATATGTAGCCCATTTGGGTGCGCTCAATCGAAAGTAGGTAATGGGTGCAGCGATAGAATAGAATAAACTTTATTGTACCTACACCAAAAATTTAAGTTGTAAGTTGTGTTGTCGATGTAAAGTTGGTACCATGCACGCACGCGCAAAAGAACGCTGAATCATTTTGATAGACTGCAAATGCTCATGTATGTAGTGTAGTATTTTTGGGATCAATCAAACAATATGTGAACCTGTCGTATAAGCTCATCGAAGCACTGAGTGTAGAGCTGTCGTCGAACGGGACAAATGCCCGTTTCTCTGGCTTGCCGCTGTTGCAAACGCGTGTCAAGCATCTCTTGTAGATTTATCACATCCAGCCGCGTCGCAGGAGTTGATGAAATCTAAATTAAAAACATCAGATCATTAATATTCCCAGATAAATGCGGCAAAACGTTGAACCCCTTTTTCAGGTAGATATGGTAGGTACTACAACAGATCGTCGCGTGCTAAGGCACAGTTAAAATTCAGGTTAAATACCTAGTTACTTTTAACATTATTTTTTATGTCTCTATGGACGGAGTAATGTTTTGGCGAAAACGGCTGTCTCTAAATACCTAGTACTTATATCACACATATTAGGCATCTTAAAAATAAACAACAATAAACAAAAATAAACCAGGCCAATAATAAACAAAATTTAAGCTCCTGGGAATCCCAAATCATGACTATCTCAAGGACTAAACTAATGGTGTAGAAAAAACACTACAGCACCTTTTGAGTCCATATTTGACCATCTTCTTCCCATTCCTTTGGTGGCAAAATGGCATTTAGGATTTCTTCTGTTTCCTTTTTGGCTTCTGTTGGTACGCATGGTTGTATAGACGAACCTGCGAGAACTGGTACCTGCAATAAGTAATAAGAATCCGCAACGCATGTGTCTTTTGATTGTGTTTGGCAAGTCAACCATGAATGTTTGAAACAGGACTAAATTGCTTACGACTTTCTCCGCCCGCTTTGTGACTAGTACGGGATTGTCATAACGAACTAATGTTTCTTCTGAAGACACGGGAGCTCTCTCAGTCATTTCTAAAACTATTTATGTAAATAGATTTATTTAATTTATACTGGAACTGTCAATGTCGAAGACTGATACCTACGTCGTGTATTGTACACAAGATTTCGTCTCCATGGTGACTGCCTGTTGCATAGCGATGTTTTTTGGTTTTTTGCAATAATCAGAAATTAGCGGCCCCTCCCCGGCTTTGGCCGGGTAGAATATTCTTAGAAAGATTTCGGTGCTAGGGGATAAACAGACAGACACGTAAAGCGACTTTGCTTTATAATGTAGATACTGGCTGCTGCTATGCTAGCGGCTTCGCCCGCGTCATAGTAAAAAATTATTCCAAGACAACATACCTATTTCCAGGATAATAAAAATAATAGTTTAAAAAACTAAAAAACACGCTTTAATGATGAAAGAAACTAAAAAGTGGAAAATAATTTCTAATTTAGAAATAAATCGATAAACAATCAATGGTATTTTTGTAAAAAAGCGTGGGGTGCTTCTTAAGAACTGATATATGGAGTTCGTGGATATGCGTGAAAGAGTAACAAACATCCATACTTACAAACTGTCGCGTTTATAAGTATGGTAGAGAAATAGTTTATCATCATCATTTTAGCCGAAAGACGTCCACTAGTGGACACAGGCCTATCACAAGTGTTGCTACAACGAACGGTCACCGTAGGCGTAGGTTTGCGGACGGCGAGCAACGGGTAGCATGCCGTCCGGACTGAGGCCAAGTTGTCAAGGGTGTAGTGGCCCAGCAGGATCGAAGCCTACTGGGGCTATGAGCTAAGAAAAAGTGAACTCCGGGGCCCTGGAACGCAAGGCAAAGAAGGAACATAGGAGTTAAAATCCACTCAGTCAGTAGAAGTTGAACACGCTCTCTCACTCCGCCCGAGGGCGGGAGAAGACATTGAATGACGAAAACAATAAAGCGTCAAACGCTTTGTTGTTTTTAAGCTGTTTCTGAAGCATCCTATTGTCATAGAGACTGACGTCAGGGATGTCTTCGTTATAGTGTCGAGTCAAACGGTCTTGCTAGTTTCGCAGCTGGTTTAGAAATTAACTTGTAAGAACAACTATTCATAGAATGCCTCGATCTCTTTCAGAAACTTTGAACTAACGGATATGACGTCGCTATCGTCGGTCTTCAGCTTCGTGAGTTGGGTCTGCTCAATAGACGATTTAAAAAAAATCCTTCAGCCCTTGTTCCGCTCAATTGTATTTTTAAACCTTTCGGTTTTAAAGCGGCGATACATTTTTTTTAGGGCATTGAAATCTATCTTCTGAGCTGCTGGAACTTGCTTCGTCTAAAGATCGCAGAATCATCTTATACTTCCCCTTCATGAACTCAAGAGTAGGATCAGTCTCTTGTCCTTATGTGTACGATGAGTTTTCAAGAACTCCGATCCGACCGTAAAGTATGGATAGTTTCTATAAACTCAACTCGACGAGGATCATGCGATAATGGTTATTTAGTACAAATACATCTGAGAAGACTTAGTAGGATATATAAAATCTTTGGAGAAGACCGACGACCTGATGAGAGTCGCGGGAATGTGGTGGATGCAAGACGCACACGATCGGTCGTTATGGCTACGCTTGGGGGAGTCCTATGTCCAACAGTAAACGTCTTTCGGCTGAAATAATAAGGATGATGACATCGGAGAAGACAACCCGAGGAAAGAAGAGGAAATGCGAGGTTTAATGTAAACCTACGCATTTCCTCCGAGTTTCTTAATTGACTTGGTTCAATGTCTAATTGTCTATAAACCAAGGGTCTAAGGTCATTTACATACCTAGCAGATGGTTGTGTGTACTGCTCATGGTATGTAGAAATCGGAACTGGGTCGGCTCGTAAAATGTATCGACGATGCAAGTAGCTAATCTTTCGAATAACACTTTAATTCATGAATCCCCAAGCGACCACCGGTGGCCGCGCATCTATTGTCTTACTATTGTGTCTCTAATTGACGGTATCTGAAGGGTTAAACCCCTCCACAAGGTTGAGATGTTTTTAAGGAAAGAGTGAATAGGCTCTTAATAAACTGGTGCGCCTCATCATCATCATCATCAGTATTTTAAAAAACCCACTGCTAGGACTCAGGCCTCCTCTCTAGGAGAGGGAATGGGCCGTAATCTACCATGCAGGCCCAGTGCGGGTTGGTGAATGTCGTGCCGGTTTCCTCACGATATTTTCCTTCACGGTTTTGATAGCAGTGGTAATTAAATAAATTACACAAAGTAATGCGACTGGCAGGGTTTGAAGTGCGCCTCACCATCAACAATTAGTAAGCGTATGCTCAGCTTACCATCAGGTAGGATCGCAGCCAAGCACTAGTTTAAATATTAATTTAAAAAAATTATAAAAACAAAAACCAAATCTACAAATAAAAACAGTTATTTGAGACAATTAGTTTGAATTCTATTTTAATCAGCAAATTATATCTAAAATAAAAGTTTGTAAATTACATTACAGATACTTAATAACAGTCTTTTAAATCTGATATTGCGGTGTCCAAACAAAACTTTCTTCACAGTACACTCCACGGAGCTGTCTATTCAACATAAACCATCACGAATCATGTTTGATTGTGTTTCAAACACATTTTCTTCCTTATTCATTGGGAATCACTACTGGAACTTGAACTCGAGTCAGTGGACATGACTTCTACGTCTTCTTGATTGGGTGCATCCTTGCCGCGGCCGTCGATGGCGACGGAGTTGCCGCCTCCGACTGACATGTGCAGCTCGCCAGATGGATGCCATGTGAACTGGTTTGATGCTGAAGCTGGCACTGTGGGCAAATAAAAACATTGTGTATTATTACAATATACTTTGTATTGGTGTTTAATTCTTTAAAAAGCACTCTGTCATTTTTTTTTCTATTGTGACCCTAATTTAAAAGTTGAAAGGGAATTCTTTGTCTTGGTATGGTCATGTGAAAAGGAGGGACAAAACGCATGTGGCTAAAAAAGTTATGAGTTTACAAGTGGATGGATGGAGGGGAAGAGGGAGGCCAAAGATGAACGAATAGTGTGAGAAGCGATATGAAAGAAAAGAGAGATAGTGATAGCGTGATGAGAGACAGGATAGAACGGAAGAAAATAATGTGTTGTGCCATCCCCAAATAAAATGGAACAAGGGCAGGAAGATGATGCTGATGTGTCTTTAATTGACGGTATTGGAAAGGCTAAGATTTATTTGAAAATTTAAATGAAAATATGGAGAGACCTTAGCCCAGCAAGGGGACAAATAAAATTCCCAAGAATATTAAATTTCATTTTCCAATTTCCTCATGATGAACTTTGGTGAATGACATGATGATATTTGTTATATTTAGCACTGACATCCTACATGATCAATTGAAATAGTAACCTGCTATAATTTATGACTGCATGAGGAAATGCAATTCACCATACATTAGAGCCATAAAGCTTATTCAAGCATGGAAATACCCATAATTGCTCTATAGTAACTTTAAATATATAGCTAGAATAAATTTCTTAGGAAAAGTATGAACAATATGACTCACCCCCGCCTGTGGTCATTCTATGTAGTTCATTTAGTGTAGATGGTGTGTGTCCATTGAGTGGTAGGTCGCAGAGCCGGCCGAGCATTCCCAACCTCATCTCAAGATCTGTGGGATACGGTCTGCGTGGATCTCCAGGTTGCCACGATAGCGGTGCACTCACTGCATTTGAAGCACTGATTCTGTAAATTTAGTGTTTTTGTTACAACAAGGAACTGTGAGTACAAACTTTTTTATAAAATAAAAATATATTTTAGGAATTTCTACATTAGTATTAATAACTTGCCTGTGTGCAAACTTGATCAAATCTTCAGATGATACTGGCCGTTTTCTTGATTTGACTATTGAAGCAAGCTTCTGTCTAGCTTGATATAATGATGTTGCAAGGATTTGCTCTGCATCTTTGAGTTGCCTTTGTAAGTGGAAGATGTCCTGATCCTACATAAACAGTAGTAATAGAAAGACGTTAGTGTCTTTAGACATATTGGTGGCATATTAAACAAAATGTAGAAGAGAAACAATAATTACTGTGTGTAGTTTTACCTTGTTTTCAACTTCGGCCTTTAAGTCATTCATTTTCTGTTGAATTTTGGCTTGTTCATCAGCTAACTCCAACGTCTTCTTAAATTCTGAGTCTTTTGAGAGCAGCAGGTCTGTTAACTGTGCATGGTCTGCCGCAGACAGTTTTTGAGGTTTTGGGGCGATTGATACTTCTATCATTTCTCTGTAAAATGAGATATTTATATCATAATAACAATACTTTCTTTTTTTGATATCCATTTGGCGACTGTGTCACTCACTTAGAAATTAATTCAATATCGTCAATCAACGCCAGTAGTCGGTCTTTAGTGCTCAAATGGGATGCCATGATACCCCACTAACTAAATAGCTCGACGCAGAGGTTCTTCAATGTTTCAGTTTATAAAACTTGTTTAAAAATCCAATTAAACAGAATAAAACCTCTTCAGTCGTCAAGGTTCTCAAAATAATTATCGAGTTTAGTTTGACAGCATCAGCGCCATCAGCAAAGAATGACAGATGGACAACTTTGACAATTGCAAAGAGTTGCCAAGTTATGTTATTATCCAGCCCAGCCCGCTTCGGGTTGATTCGCGTGTTGACACGCGCGAAATTCAAAATGTGTCTTGTCTTCTTGAGATAATAATATCAAAGTTTGTACTGAAATTTTAATTTTCTGCAAGGTGTTATAATTTTTTCATGAGCCATTATTATCAAAAGTCTCTCCATTTATTTTTATTGCAGTCCTACATCGATCGCTAATAAAGAAATTATTATATTTTATTAAATAGGTACCTACCTACATATTTTCTAATTTTATTAAATAATTCTTACATAGTTAGGTACTTACTTTTTTACCTGCTAAAACGAATAAAGAAAGATGAAAGCAACAGCAGCTGGCGTGTTTCAACTGCATTAATTGTGAAAAAAGTTGTGGAAAGAAGTTCACACTCAATGTAGTTGGTCTTTATTTAAGTGAAAGAATAAGTAAAAAATTAGCTAAATAGATTTTAGTTTTGTTTCGTTCTTATTGTGATATTGAACCATACCAATAATTGCCTAAGTTATCAAGTTTTTTGATCGAGTCAGAAACAGTAGGACTTATTGGTTTTATATCAGAAATATACTTTCCTAAAGGTAGGTAGGTGTTTTTAAGTAACTTTATTTTTGCTATCTGCTGCCTGTGGATAAAATAATTGCATTCATTGCTTACACAGCGATTCATATTCGTGTACGTGCAGTGAACGGAAATATAACTAGGTAGGTATAGCCGTACTTATATGTACTCGCCTACCTTGGTTATTGTTTTGTATACATAGTAGTCATAATGTTATGCGATTCACACGAACCGGCTTTTGTGCACGCTGTTGCTGCGTGATCAGCTGATGGCTAGGGGAATGTGGGCAGAGGGGAGGCTGAGGTAGTATGAGGGGAGAGAGGGGAACCACGCTGTGAACATGCGCACACCACGTGCTCGTGAGACTTTATTACTGTGCGTCACCTTTAATAAAATTAGATGTACTTTCAATACGTTTCTGGTTTTTCTTTGAGAGTATTTTGATTTATATTGTACCACATCAGAAGGTAGCTACCTACCTAATGATTCATTGAAGTTGAACACGTTTAATTAGTAATGTAGTAAACATGATCACGTCTAGCATTCGTGTTGAGTAAAATATTTAATTACTTATTTAACAAAAATAACTCATAAACAAAGTCCTATTTGAAGTACGTACCTACCCAATAACTTATTAAAACTCTTTTTATTAACAAACAAAAAAATCAAAAACTGCTAACTAAAAATAATATATGTGGTCATATCCCATTACTACACTAATAAAGGCAGCAATGCCACAGCCTAGCTAAATCAGTTGGTTCAAAAGATGTCTTTGATATTATTATGTTAAACTTATTGACATTATGTAATTTAAGTTCTATAACAAGACATCTCAATGGAGGTCTCTTCTAAGACGAACTTTCAAACTATCGAATGCAATTAAATTCATATCAACACCATTGCCAGTTACAAGCAATTCTTTAGGCTGTGATGAAGGTTTCTTTTCTGACATCACACACAAGGGGAGAGAGGGGGACGGGTTGCCGTTGTTGATTCGATCGGACGCCCGCTGGCTCGCTGCAATAACAGTTCCAGTCCGAGCTTGGCAGTAGAGGTGAAATTAGCTTCTCTGCCAATCTAATGGAAAATCGCTCCTTCGAGAAAGTGTCATCTGCGATCGTGTTAAACAAATCAAACATTCGCCTAAGGCGCGACAATTGCCGTAAGCAACAAATCCTGCTGCTGCTATTATGTTGTTTAAACGGATCATTGAAGGAAAGTCCATGTTGAATGCGGATGCCAAGAATATTTCGAGGGAGAAATGTTCTAGAAGGAGGTCGGAATGCGATGGATGTAGTGAACATTCCACGTAAGTCTGGATCCTGTACTTCTATTTTGGTTCTAATTACAATAAGGACTTAAATTACTGTGAAATGGGGTCAATAAGAATGCAGGGGTGAATAGAAACAAAACTTTAAATAAGTACTTAGTTAATAAATGTACTTAATAATTTAAAAAAAAAACAATACTTTTTTACGGTATCAAATCGAAAAACATAATGATTCACCACTGTATTTCAATTCACCCTGTTTGTAGGTATTTTATTTTAAATAGGGTGACTAAACTTCTTGATCTAGGTTTAATACAACTGTCTAGTTGTCTATTAATAGACGGTGCGTTCACGGTAACCAGCATTTTCAAAGCAAAAAAAGGAAAAAATAACAGACCAAGGCACGAACTCGTTTATGCCGAGTTACCTATGTATTTATTTTTAAACACCAGTTAAAATCAATGCCACCGATGTGCATTCTTGACCGAGTTTAACAAACTAGTAAAATTATTTGGAACTGCCGAATATTATCTTAGTGTTTGTTTACATTTAAACGAGTAGCGGTCAAAGAGGTTCATTATTGACCATTATGGGTTCAAAAGGGATCATTGATCTTCAGTTAGTGACTGTACAAATGATTCTAATTTACCTGTCAAGACCTACCTAGGTATTTGACATCAGTTAAAGGTGTTAACGAGGGATAAATGACAAAACGCTTTTTTTTTCGCGTTTAGTGAATTAATATTATTGTAAGCCCGTGAATATTTTAACACACACGGTTTCGTTTGTTGTGGTAGGTAAGTGCTGTTTCATACGCTCTTTGACTGGTTTTGATATTTTTTACGATGGAGAAATATTTAGGTTTAAGTATCTAACTACTTAAAACGCTCGCTTAACCATTATTCAAAATCGAATGGAGTAAAAAAGGACCATAGAAATTATTTAATTACTGCATTAGATTTATAAACGTGAGCCTATACATTATTAAAAAAAAAATATAATACGATGTTTAATTAATAATCTTAAATATTTTAATGATATCGGAAATAATCATCTCAATAATATATTAAACTATTTAAATTTAGTTTAAAGCACTTTTATTGATGATTGTCAAATCCGTTATTGATCGGAATTTAGATTCTGACTTTTTGTTGTTTTTTTTTATCTATCGTAATTTTTAGGGCCCTATATTTTAATTTAAATCTCAACTATTTTAGTATACCTACTTGTCACTATTTCTAAAAAAGTACAAAAAAGGCAAAAATAAGTAAAAAAAGGAAAATGACGAAAAAACTAAGCAAGTATATTTGAGATGATTGGGTGATCACTTTTATGTTTTTAAAAATCTCTGAACAGTTTCACAACTGATTAAATTCAAATTCAAATTCAAAATTCATTCATTCTAAATTCAAATTGTATAGTGAAACAATTGTTTTTTTTCATTAGGAACGACGTACGTAACGTCGTAGGTAACAGCACAGCCACGCACAGCTGGCACAGCCGTCATTAAAAATAAACAATTTTAGTCATTACCTTCTTACTAGTTTTAAATTGAAGCTAAAAAAAGTACCTAGATTTTTTATAGTCAAATAATATCGAATTAAACAATAAATACCTACATATAAACTGTTTTAATATTTTATTTTCCAAAAATATTAAAACGACATTTTCTTGATGAGGTTAAAGACATGAGAAATAATTACTTACACCCGTAAATTATATATTTATGTCAATTAAAAATAATAATTGCAATGTTCAAAATTTCTTGAGTAGCGGTAATCACTCAGCCAGTAAGCTTGTTTCAACTAACTCTAGAAAACATTTTAATGAACGACTAAATTATTACTGTTGTTGTCATTATTCTCTAGCCAAAGTTGCATCGTCATTAAAGATACATGTTCACCAGATTCATCCATACGTTGAATCTGATCAACATGTATCTTTCTCTGATCTCTGATCAGCATAGGTAGGTATTGAAAAGGATTTTTGATAAAACAGGTGTAATTCTCCCTTATGAAAGATCTCAATTTTAGTCTTCGTAATTGTTCGTTGCTACTATGATTTATAGACACACCTCTCACAAAGTACACTATAAAATCAATGTAAGTGAATTCTACGAGTATAAGGTACTTTTTAAATCATATTAATGGTTGCTCTTTAATCCTTTTTGGTAAATGGTTATAAATAATTAGGAGCCATACACATAACATTCTTTTTCAATAATGCAGTTTTGTATCCGCCTGTGCATAACTTATCTTCATATATTTTGTGTTTTGAGTGAGCACAATTGGCTTACTTTAGAAAAGGCATTTAATTGAAATAAATGATTCCCTCACAATTTTTTTTTTTGTAAGTTGTGATACCAGTCGAAAGGTTAACGGCAAAAAATTAGCACACAAATTTATTTTAAGTAAGAAGATGATAAAATGCGATGCAAACCGGAAGATGCAGCGTTGGAAGGTCTCCAACAAGGTGGACCGGTGACCTGGTAAAGGTTGCAGGAGTCCGATTGATGCGAGACGCACAGGACCGGTCTTGTGGCGATACTTGGGAGAGGTCTATGTCCAACAGTGAACGTCTTTCGGCTGAAATGATGAAGATGATGATGAGGTGATAAAAGACACGACTGATTTGGTGTAAAATAAACTACCAGGTAGCCCACATTTAGTTACACTAATTACGATGCAATGCATAGCGCAAGACGATGTAAGCAAAAACAAGGGAACGAATCGTAGATATGTTCTGAATAAGAATAAGGGCTAAAGAGGACTATCTGGGATGATTACTTTGATAAGTTATTAAGTGAAGGCCTTTAGAGAAGTTATCACTTTAAAAACAATAGGTAGTCAAGATTCATAATATTATGTTAAAAAAAATAGGTTTGATGTATATTTTTTACATGCTTTCCGTAATTCGGTAACTGTAACCAACAACAAAACTCTATAGGGTAACGTTTGATTTATTGACTATCTTTCAAATTTTTCCAGGGTGAAAGTCAAATGAAAGTACAATAGAAATTGTATTCTTACTATAGTTCGGGTATCCCATAATTTGGGATGGAATATGGGATATCTCGCCCAAGCAAAAACTGGCCTGCGCGCCAAATGTCAACTTTTTAAATTACTATATGTATGGGTAGATTCGCCCGGATCAATTTAGTAGAATGGGCCAGATGTCTCCTATTAAAAGTTAAAGGTAGATTTCGGCAAAATCGTGTATTTATATATATAAATAACAGCTTATAAATCTTTAAATCAAAGCATTAAATTACCACTATTTTAACAAAGAAAATACAGAGTAAAGTAACCAACATATCAAACTTTTAAGTACATAGTTAACTATTATATATTAATTTCTTGGTTCAAATATTAATGTTATAGTTGGTTTACCTTAATTCATTAAAACCCCAAGCGAACGCCATTCGTACATCCATTGTCTTTCTATTGTATCTCTAATTATCAAGATTGATTGTTTACGAAATTAATTGTTAACTATGTACTTAAAAGTTTGGTATGTTGGTTGCTTTGCTATTGGTCTTTGTAAAATGGAACCGAATAAAACTCTTTTAAATTGTATTAAATGGGTTGCAGGGATCAGTAGCGATATCTCTAGAGGCAGTTACTTACATTGTCTTTATGGATAATTCGGAATCGATTATATGTATAGGCACCCTGACTTTTTTTTGTACTTCCAAGCGTGACCCCTCGACGCACAGGACCTGTAGCATTTGTTACTCTTATTATGAGGTTAATTCCGCAATGCACATAAGTCCAAAGATGCCAATAATACACAACACAGGAAGGAAGCAATAATTTTAACATACATGCAAAAATGATTACTAGTCAGATTTAAAATATATAAAATAAAAAATCCAAATATTCAAAGATGTGTGACAACAAACACGCACTGGGCGTGGTGGATTACGGCCCATTCCTTCTTCCAGAGAGGAAGCCTGACTCCCATCAGAGAGAACATTAGGTAAAAGGCTGATTAATGATTATGCTTATTATGCACTGAATATAAAAAACTGGAAAAGGTGAAGTAAGTCATAATGACCTACATCTTAAGAAAATACAAGTGGCGAGTTGACAGCTATAACACTTTAACGATACAGTATCATTTGTGAAATTTAACCCTTCAGATACCGTCAATTAGAAACACAATAGTAAGACAATAGATGCGCGGCCACCGGTGGTCGCTTGGGGATTCATGAATTAAATAAAAGCTTATTTATACAAAACATGCCGCCTACAAGTTGGATAAGGTTAATGTGATTGAAATCTGTTATTAAGGTCCAAGTTCTGCGCAGTAAGTTTGTGCGTACTTAAGAAATAAAAGAAAAACAATATTTAGATTAGTTGACCATCAATAGTCAAGAACAAACATTGATTCGTCACTTGTTTATGTTCTTAAACACGGATCCTCTAAAAGCCTGCTTGTACTACTAACAATTAATTATAAGTGATTAGTTATTTCATACACGAGTATAAAGTAACAGTTCCGGCTTAAGAATCGTTTATAATTAAATCTATCTTTAGCCAGAACTGTTTACTTTATTTTGCAGTTCAGGGGGCTTGGCAATTTATCATATGATAGCTAAAAAGGGGTATAGCCGTGACGAAACATCCATAATTATGTCTGTACTATCAGCAGAGATATTCCATAGGTTATCACAGGTCAGGCCGCTTCTCGAAGTCTTTACAAAACTGTTTATACCATCCATTCCTTGATCAGTTGGACTCCAAACGTCTCAGATATAAGTACGAAGTATGTTAATAGTTAAAATTTGTCAGCGGTCGGTCCTTTGACATTTAAATATTGTTATTATTCATTTGGTGACTCAGTGACTCATTGTTGGATCTTTTGTTGCAGTATATTGGAAGAAATGATGAAGATGGTGTTGCTTGGTCTGGTGCTCTGGGCTGGAGTCACCTTCGGGAGCCAGGTTGCTCCTTACCCTCTAAATTTAATATTGTCCTCGGGTAAGTTCTTCCTTCTACTCGTAACCTTCATCCAATATTATTGTGTAAAAAAAAACTCTGTACTTAATCAGCAATTTTTTTGTTTGCAGATTTCAGTCATCCACCACCTATGTATGATTTTCCGTTCCCGAGTGCTGAAATGTTGAGGAGGTTACCGCCTGTCACTGCATTACATACGAACAGGTCGATAAGGATCAGCAAGTTAGAAGTATCAATGTTGGAAAGACTGGAAATAAACCTGCAGTCTGCTGGGATCTCCCCTAGAACTGGCTCTCCTGCAAAAGGACTAGCGATTGACGGTTCTGTCTCTGACAACGCTATGCGATATGAGAAGTCTTCGCTTACAATTACGAAGGCGTCTCAGAATCTAGTCTATACGAGATGCCGAAGGTACGTGAGAGTAATTCACTGTTCTTTTAGGTTTTAGATTGTAGGATTCAGGTTTAATAGCTGTTTTGCTTGTCTATATTCAGATACGGTCTTCCTAACGACGAGTGCGCGAGTTTCATCAGCACGTTGAATCTACGCGACAGTGAGTTCGGTGGGGAATGTGCTGCTCTTGAACGTTTCGTGTGCCGTTCAAACAAGGTGTCATCCAAGTATCGCACTTTTGATGCTTCCTGTAACAACAAAGTGCGTTCTTCCTGGGGGCAGGCACTTACCGGCTATAAACGTCTTCTTCACCCTAGATACGCTGATGGAATCGAAGAGGTTGGTTTTTTTTTCTTGTAGAACATGTTTCTCGAATATTACTCATCAAGTTTCTTGACTGTTTAATGACCTTAGGCTTATCTATTAGTAAACAGCTGGACTATTATTACGTTGGTTTGCATTTTTTGAGATAACTTATCAATATTTGTATAGTAGGTAAGTAGTAACAGTTTGGTTTATTAAAAATATTTCGGAGTTTTAATTTTGTTTCTTTCTTGCAGCCTCGTCGTGCTATAAGCCACAAGGCTCTCCCGTCAGCCCGTACCGTCAGCATCAAACTTACCAACAACTTGGACGTCCCAAACAATGGCAAGACCATGGCTTTAGCAATCTGGAGTCAATTCATCTACCATGATCTGGTTCACACTCCAGTTCGCAAAACAAGTGAGTCATTTAAAATCATAAAAATTAATCTTATTGACTAGAATCTTTGAGGCATAACGATGTCTAGTTAAAACTCGTAACAAGAAGTCACATTTGCATGATTTGCAATTATAATTTATACTCCATTTGTACCGTCCGTACTTAATTCATGAATCCCCAAGCGACCACCGGTGGCCGCGCATCTATTGTCTTACTATTGTGTCTCTAATTGACGGTATCTGAAGGGTTAACTAAATATAAACAATATCTTGACATGTCTTTTATCTAAAAATGTATACGATTAGTTATTTATCTAAACCGAAGTTAGCTACCTAATTATCTAAATTTAAATAATCTTCGTTGAGTTTGTATCTCTTTTATACTATTATTTTTAAATAAAAGGACATAATATCGAGATTGTTTACGTTTAGTTATGTACCTAAACAATTAGAATATAGTTACGTGGTTATAGTACACAATCATGTGCTCATAATACCTAATACCTACAGTCCACGTTTTACATTATCAAGTTGGTTCGCAAATGCATTATTTATTTTTAAAAATAGGTCGCCTACTTTTGTCCATTGCGGTCAAAGCCATACTTACCATTACATTTCTTTCCCAGTCCACACGAACCAAGCTATCCGGTGCTGTGGAAATGACGGCTTCCCTCTCACTCCGAGGTACATCCACCCGAGTTGCATGCCAATCACCGTGCCCCATGACGACCCCTTCTATAAGGAGAAGTACGTCAGCTGTATGGACTACACCCGGTCTGTCACTACTTATAGAGGAGACTGCACTTTTGGAGCAGCTGAACAGGTAAGGGATTCAATTCTCGTTTTCATCTTCTTCTGTTGTAGAAATATGTATAAGGTAGTCAGAACTGTGGTTTAGAAACAGACGATATTTAGAAATCACCACCCATCATCTTCTTAGCTTAGATTCTTTTGCATTTATTTGCAACAGCTTTATACTCACGGCCAGATCTTCAATTCAATGAACAGATTGTTTTAGTTTCTGACAAACGTGCATTCAGAGCAATGTTTCTTATATCTTCTAGTCAGCCCATATTAGAACTCTAAGGATCTGATAAATTTTATAAAAAATTGGTAAGTAGTTATTATTATTTCATTATTTAAACCTATATCATTGTTTAAAAAATCGCTATTTTTATAATTCTTGATAGTTGATTACAATACTTGATTTCTTACACGCTCGTAAATCAGTGAGTAACACGTCATTCCATGTTACGAAAGGCAAAACAATTTCTGTGATACATACTTACGATCATGTTTGAAGACCGTCTGTACCTACTCGTACCTACCTCCAATGACACGTCATCGATCATGCATTGAACTCATGTTACTTGTTCGGTGTTTTTGTTTACTTACTATAGAGATTGCTTATTTCATTATGGGTATTGTCTTTACTTTATATATTACGTCTGCCTTTGACTCACTTTATAAATCGTTGACAGATATTTTTTTATCAGTAAATTCGATCAAGTGACTTCTCGAACCTTCTATCTGTTGTGTCACTGATATATTTACAATCGTGCATAAAATGCATAAACAATTTAGTACAATGCTAACTATTGGCTATTTGGTTAACAATATCGTTTACAAAGCAAAGCAGTAAATAAAAAACAGTAAAAAAAAACAACAAACGATATTGTGTAGAGCTATGCCAGTTCAAGCTTTTCTAGATGACAGACGATTTTCGAAGGCCATTATTTTAACAACTCTAAATTGACTTGAGAACATTTTTCCATCACAGTTGTTTTACAACAACACTTCAATAATATTTATACATTAAAAAGGTTGATGGTGCTATGTATGGGTTCAAGAGTCCAAATATGTTTTTGCAATGCTAATAGATTCGCCTTATCGATTTGTACTTGCATTGAGTGGGTTCAATTGATCAAATAGAGCAAATAGATACGGACTAATCAATGAACACGAGCCATAGATACATATCTAGAATAATAAGATGATTCTATTGCGGATGCACTCTTACACAAGGCCGGTGCCGTCATGGTAGACAAATTGTGTAATACAGGTCAAGTAAAAGAGTCATGCCAATTTGTCTCGAACTAACCTTCGAATGGTCATTACAATCCGGCGAAATTAAAGAAAAGTTCTTCATTTATATGGTTGAATTCACACAAGGAATTGCCCTAAGACCAATGGGTACAAACGTAGGGTCGAATGTAGATGGGTTGATGAGTATAGGGGCTGTTTTACGTGAAGGAATATAATTGCCATATCCAGAATGCCTGGAAAAGCTACTGGTGCATAAATATACTAATGAAGGTTGATCTGCTGATCTCCCAGACGCGTAAACTGATCGTGCTCAGACTTGGTCACTCACCAAATTCAATATCAAAGAACTATGGCAGCGTAACATTCTGCATATAAAAAAGAACAGAACGAATATCAATACGCTGTGCTTCAAAACGGGTATAATAGACGTGAGCAAAAATACTGTCAGGCTCAAATCAGATTAGGAAGGTCACGTTAGTAAGCAAGAGCCTCCATACAGTAGGTTCTGCTAAAGGAAAGGTCCAGAAAAAGGTAGCGAGATGAATTAGATTCGTATCTCGAAGATTTGGAGGAGGTTGGGTCTACCTGTAAGACGGTAATGGCTAGGTTTGAGAACGTAAACAACACAACGATTGCAAAATCGAAGTACCAATTGATTCCAGTTGTCGAGTTACGCAATTTCCCTTCAATATGGGAGTACCCACATCACTCAAGTCATACATCCTCATTTTAGAGATATCCGGTATTAGTTCACAAACATGTTATTGATAAGAACTAATTATGCGACAAGGACAAAAACATGTTTTTGTAAGACCTACTAGAGGTACACTTAATACAATTGTTCGTTCTTATTATGACAGACGAAGATGATTAATTTGTTGCAGTTCGCAGTTCGTTCGCCTTGTAATTTAACCCTGATAGAATAATTTAATGCAGTTTTCCTGATTGCGTTTAAATTCTTGAAACAATAAACATAGTCTATGCATTTACCCACTTATTATGCAGATTTACTGGAATTGTTATTGTAAACATTGCAGAATATCTGCATTTTTGTTTATACTTTCAAGTTAATTGTTATCGCAATATGCTATGCTTATGCTTAATATGCGGTTGAGAATATGGCAAAATAAGCGTTCTAAATAATCAGAAAACTGTTTGCTGAAAATATCATAGGCGGTTAAACTTTTACAAATCTGTTGTGAATGTAGATCTAAGACATATTTAGGTAAATGGGTGGTTCCTTTTATAAGCTAGAACTGCGGAATTTTTCAAAAGAGTTACAGCAAACCTAGAATGCAAAGGGTAACTGAAGGTACACATCGGGTTGGTGTTTGTCATTAAAAGTCTGACATTCCCTCTCGCTACCCAGAGCTTGGTAATGTGCTATGTGCTAGATAAGTTAAGATACTCGTAATCATTTATTTGCTCAAACATGAGTACCTATACTACATAGTCATACATCTTAAAATAAGTTGTCAGCATGCAAGAGAGGTTTTAATTCAAAATAAAACGTAAATTTTGCCTTGGACGATGGCATGCAAATATTTCTAAGATAATAAGTACAAATAAAATTTCATATGTTTAATGATGATGCACGCCAAAAATGGCTCCCTCATGTCTTTAATAAAATCGTGTTTTTAATGCATGCCATTTCGGTACCCATGTATTTATTTTTTATGCTCATGGTAAATTCTAATTTTGTCACGAATTTATCATAAGTACCTACTGATATGGGACGAAACCGAATTTATAACATAGTAAGTAGGTACAATGATAGGTACCTATGTGATGTAATGTCTTGTTTGTTATTGAATTTTTATGGAAAAATACGGTATAACAAAGTATAAACCCATTGTTTTATGAAGAGGTTGTAAATTTTCACATCGTATCGAAGTGTAATAATGGTTTTTACGAGCACTTATCTACATTTTCTGAATGGTTGGTTGTTTCCTGTAGTATTTTCATTTATACTAGGTATGTATGTAGTTACATAATATGAGGTGAATTATTTTTAGATTCTAATATAACCTCGACCTTTTCTGGGAAGGTTACAGGCTAGGTAAATTGAGGCACATACGCTACAGAACATTTTTGGTGCTCTCATTTTCTAAAATAATTATTGATTCAGATATAACCTCGACCTTTTTTGAGAAGGTTAGTACACATTCATATTAAATTGAGAATCACAGCGCTACATAGTATATACTGTAGGTATATAGATATGCGCAAACAGTTTTGGAGCTCTATTTTTTAAAATAATTTCTTATTTTATTTACTTAATACTATTTGGCGGTAAATGTTGCAATTTACACATTCAATGCCAGGAACAAACACTAATTTGTTTGTTTACCAAAAATCCGCCTTCCGAGTCGTTAAGATAACTGCGTACAAGTCAACAATCTACGTATTAAAACGTACCTAGGGACGTCAAATAGATACCTGCCTGTATTCTTTCTGTTACTGTAATAGTCTGACACTCCTCACTGCTAACAGAACGGGAGAAGATATGTAATGATTTCCCATTTTAAAAAGAGTAACCTGAAAAACTTACTGTAAGCGTGTATCTTTCACCTCAGATGAACCAAGCGACTCATTTCCTTGATGGATCCAACATCTACGGTGCCAACAGCTGGGATGCTGCAGCCTTACGGGAGAGAACTGGAGGCCTTCTGAAGACTTCTACCATTGAGGAAGAGGAACACCTGCCTTTAGCTGCCAACCCTACTGAAAAGTGCCTGGTCGACAGTAGTTCAGCTACTTGCTTTAATGCAGGTTAGTATCTTTAATTACTTAGCTAGGCACTTTGCTATGTGTAATTTTATCACCACCGCTCTTAAAATGGTGAAGGAAAACATCGTGAGGAAACCGGCATGCCCTAGAACCAATAATTCGAAGATACATCGAATGGATGTTACATCCACCATTAGATACTGGGCCCGCGTGGTAAATTGCGGCCCTTTCCCTCTCTTAGAGGCGGTTTGAATCCCAGCAGTGGAAATATTAAAAGCCTGACTAAGCTATGTCTCTTATATTTAAAATCTGAAGAACATTCTGAGCTTGTTGACAACACTGTTTTGTTTGAAGCTCTTTATAGTTTAAAAACTTATGGGGTAGGAGAGTCAATATTGTAGGTAAATATATCGTTTTGGGAACACATTCAGTTTGCGTACAGCTAAGGAGTGGAATTCCCTGCCAGAGTCTGTGTTTCCTGATAGGTATAACCTAGGGGTACTTAAGTCAAGAGTGAATAGATTACTTCTAGGCAAGCGTGTTCCATCGTCGGCCACATCTTCGCTTACCATCAGTTGAGATAGTGGTCGAACGCGAGCATATCCATTATAAAAAAAAAGAATAGGAACAAAACTTCAAAGGGTATTTTCACGATATTTGAATATTTTTTGCAGCATTTAACTTATTAATTCATGAATCCCCAAGCGACCACCGGTGGCCGCGCATCTATTGTCTTACTATTGTGTCTCTAATTGACGGTATCTGAAGGGTTAATGAATTGTTATTCTGAAAAGACTTACTTTTTCACAAGTCACAAGCCGATATTATGGTACCATAGTGCAAAACCGAACCAAAGTTTTGTTTCTATTCACCCCTGCGTTTCTATTCACCCCGTTTTACGGTACAACAATATTTACAAACTTTATAAGTACCTAACTACCATGTGGCAATACGATGTTTCTGATAACGAAGATTAGATAGATATAGAGATTATGCTTTTAAGTCTTATTATTCCTTTCGTGATTGTGTTATCAGATAAGATAATAATATGAAAATAGTGTGGTTAAATTCCATTCAGAAATCTTTATCGGGAAAGTTCTGATTCTTTCGTTTAAGTCTCTGAAAGAGTATTCTCCTGCAAGAGCATCATCATCATTTTAGCCGAAATACGGAACCTGCTGGACATAGGCCTCCCGCAAGTGTCACCACAACGAACAGACCTGTGATTCTCGCATCCATCGCATTCCCGCGACTTTCACTAAGTCATCGTCTTAGGGGAGGTCTTCAAACGCTGCGACTTGCGGTGCGCGATCACCACTCCAAAACCTTTCGGTCTCATCTACTATCTTTCACGAGCAATGTGCCCTGCCTTCTGTTACTTAAGTGTGGCGATCAAATTCATGTTACAATTTAGAATTTATAACAACCATTCATCGGTCGCTGGGTAAAAAGAGGATGACATACACGCAGTCCATGAGACCAGAGTCCAGTCAGTCCTACATACAGTCACATTTATTGTTCATCATATCCAATTATTTTGATGAGGCTCTGTCTGACATCATTAATCAAGATTTCAATTGCCTTAATTAATAGGCTCATTAGCTTACGCAATTGTTGCGCATAAACAGTAGGTCTGAATCGATCTATCTGTTTATCGTTCATGGGTGCTTTGTCCAGCATCCGAGATATTACATTGATTGAATGATTTGGATCGATTGACCATTTGAAAGTATACCTACAGGTACTTTTGATGTCAGAGCTATTGATCTTTCTGCTTGATTAAAATAGATTCTTATTTCTTTCTGACTCTTTTTTTCGATAAGGTTTTTGTCGTACACTGATTTAATACGTCTTTTGTTCCAAAAAATCAGTTTCAACTTTTCTCCAAAACGGCATTTTTTAACGCAGATATTCTTAATCTTAAAGTACCTACTCTGATACAAATCCCAAATTAGGCCAATTGAACAGTTCGATAAAGATTGATTACGTAGGAATTTACTTAAAATATAAAAAAGGACAAATGATTCACGAATTATCTTATTATTATTGACGCTAACTTTTTCTTTCACAATTCACAATATTCTAACTAACGTTTTTATATCTAATAACAAATCATTTCTTTTTACAGGAGATGCCCGCGCCAACACCCACCCCTGGTTAGCCAGCATGTACTCCATTTGGGTGAGAGAACACAATCGCATCGCTCGCTCCCTGGCTACGCTCAACCCTAGCTGGAACTCCGACAAACTCTACCACGAGGCAAGGAGGATTGTCATCGCTGAAATTCAACATATTACCTACAAGACCTGGCTACCAGCGTTAACTGGTAAGGATTTTATATTAACATAATAAATACTGATTTCAAAATAGCGAAGGAGAACATCGTGTGGCACAGGCTTGTTGTAGAAGCAAAAATTCGAAGACATATGTGACATCCAGTGCAGATACACTGGTCGTCACAACTGACAAGAAAAGAGTTAGTCAATCAAACACACTATTTTGTATGGAAACCACGGAGTAATGGAAACAAAACGTTTAAATACATAAAAGCTATCCAACAAACAAACTGGATTCATTGTAGCTTCACAAGTTTTTGTTAGTGCAACAAAAAGATGGCTTTGATTGGCAGAGTTTCTAAAGAAAAAAAATAAACACTAATAGTCTGTAACGAATTTATTCATGAATTGATATTTATCAGTCAGCAACCATTGCTAATTCATGTTTTAATTTTCACAGGAAAGGCATTCGAAGATTTGTATGAGAGCTACGACATTGGTTACAACCCTGATATTGACCCCACCATCACCAATTCCTTCGCCACTGCTGCTTTTCACTTCGTGAATAGTCTCTTGGATCAAGACATTGAGCTGGTCGATGAGAACAACAAAATGGCATCTCAACGTCTCATGAATAACTACTTCAAACCGGAGCTGGTCTCTCAGAAGGGAGGATTGGAGAAGATCTTGAGAGGAATGATAAGCCAAAAGAGCCAGGGACTGGACTTCAATTATGATGATGATGTAAGTTTCTTTACCATTTTTTTTTTATAGCAGTGTAACGAAAGGGAAGAATGAAATTTACGATGTGATATATGATTGTAAATGAAACTCTAACGACAATGATATAAGATGCAATCTTAGTTCTGGATAGTACTGACGTAAGACTTAATGCTGATAATACGGGAGATGAATGAAAGACGAATTGGGGTAGATAAGAAAAGGACCTTTGAAAGAAAATGACAACTTAAATATCGAAGGTAATAAGTATGTACATATTTGTGACGTAAGCAAGCAGACGTAAATCGATAGGCCGAGGTAATTATGATTCAGAGTCAATGTCAAATAACATCTGAATGTTGTTATGTCAATGTTAAAGGTAATTAATGTATTTACTTGACTAGGATTCCCAGTAATGAGTTAAAAAGATACATTTAAATAGGTTACATCGATAAATGAAGTACATACAATTCATGCAAATGTGTTAATATTTGTATCCAACGATCTGACTGATCGAAAATATTTACTTTTCCTGACAAACAAATTCACCTTGAGTTCATATCGCAATATATTGACAAAGAGCATATAAATGCCAACGTAAATACATATACTCGTAATATACCCTAGCAGAAACATTGTTTTTGCAGTCAAATGTCGTAAGAAGTAATATACGAGTATTACTCGGATATAAAAACAATAAAAAATCAATTGAGTGTTTGGAAATTCATTTCAAAAGACTTCCCGAGTATGAGTCAAGTGTCGCTGAGAGAAATAACAAACCGACGAACAATTGTTATGAATTTTTAACCAGTGTTTGTTCTTGCTTTGAACAATGGTTGAATGTCGTATTGAACATGTTTGCACTAAGTAAATATATGTGGCACTGCATAAACTCAGATAGATATACTTACGTGTATATTATGTATTTTGCGTCATATGATATGGCTATTAGCATACTTATTTAAATAACATTGATATGATAGGGTTAAACAGCGTTATAGGATTCCATCCAGGGATTTTATATCCAGTAACAATTGGAACTTAACGCTCATTGCCGTAATAATCAAAACTACACATTTTTGTTGTTTGCGATTGATACAAACTACAAATCATGGCAAATGCTAATCAAAACTACAGCAAGAGCAATAAAAGCAACATGCCTCGCATATTGGGATGAGCCCCGCTTGGATAAGTCAGGATACCTGTGGCATATGAATTCTAACCACTTCTAGATTTTTCATAGAGAGAATCGAGGCATCTAAGGTCATCGCAATCTAAGAGCTCTGCGGCCTGTTATAAAATTAAGTAACAGCAATTTTAATTTGTTATCATTTAAAGACCATGACTATACATCAGACTTAGCGATTGGTATTAAGTACAAACCATGGCCAGGGTCGTGAGCAGCCTCGTAGCAAGAGTAATAAATGCTACGGGTCCCAAATATTGAATTTGCTACGAACCCAGGCACGGTCTCAATATGGCACTTACCAAAGTTCCCTGCCCAACTTCATAAACCAATGTTTATGAAATTGGGCAGGGAGAATTAATTTCTTACTAAACCGAAAGCATAGGCGACTAATGCAAGATTATATAGAATCTTGGACATTCCTGGTTCCTCCTAGATTCTCTAGGAGCAACAAAGTGTTATTAATGGGTTTTAACCGCCACTTAAAATTTTTGTTTATATGTCTTGTGGTAGGTAATTCACAGACTAATTACATAAGTACTAGCTAAACCACTTGAACTTATTAGAAAACCAATTCCTTTGTCTATGTACTGAATGACCTAGCAATACTTTGTAACATTGACAATGACTGCGGGAAATAAATTACACGTTTAGATGATTACATGAAAACCCGTTTTATTAGTACTTACCTAGACGTCTGTAATGCTATTATTAGCCTTATTATCAATAACGTGCCGCTGGTGTTAGTTATCACGAATGAATTATGTAAACATGCAAATTAAGTCGGTAGAACCAATAGCAATTGAACACTGATGTATATTATTTATGCTTGATATCGTCCTCCGTATTTCAATTTCATTAGCTATATGCGTACCTACTTCAATTAATTTCGTTAACGCAATTTACATGGCCGTTTGCAGTTAGTAATTTGAAAGATTTTTTTATTGAATCAACTTTGTTCCCGTTTCTAAGTTCTTACAAAGAATTAGAAGGTGTATACCTAAGGATTTAAATTAATGTTCCGAAACTCTTATAAAACTTTAATTAACTTTATAAAGCTGTTATAACGAAACAGGCTGTTAAATTTAATCTCGGTCTTACCATGGTATGAAAGAAACATACAGACATAGTCCTCTATCTTAGTCACGTTATCCATAATTTTACATTTTGAGTTTTATCTTCTAAGTACTAAAATGAAATTTTCTTTAACAGCTCCGTCACCAATGGCTGGGCGGTCTGGACGTGTTAGCAGTGGATGTGCAGCGTGGTCGTGACCATGGGTTGCCTGGGTACACCCAGTACCGTACTATGTGTGGACTGCCTGCTACTACTAGCTTCCAACAACTCAATGATGTTATTCCTGAAGAGGTAAGCGATTCTTTAAAATTCTGACTTATTTTTAAAATAATATATTATATAAAAGATAATGTTATGCCTAAAGAAGTTGACATATTGCTACATGATGATGGTATTCTAGATCGAAGACATCATGTACTTTTCAGGAAAAAACTGCGCAAGAGCACGAAATACTTATCTGTGAAAGTAAAAAAAATATATTAAACTGTAGCTATAAACAATCTCCAAGTTTCAATAACTTATTCAATTTCAACTTAAACATTTTGACGTTGTGGTATCATGTATTTATAATCCATTTCTTTGTTAACAGACGATTGATAAACTATCAAAGCTGTACGAGCAGCCTGGTGACATCGACCTGGTGATCGGTCTGATGGCGGAGACACCTGTCTCCGGATCACTGGTCGGACCCACCGCCACTTGTCTCATAAGTAAATATCACCACAAACTTGTTTTTTACTAATTAGTATTAAAAGTATTAGTGAAACTAGTCTTGTACAAAAAACCCTGTAAATGATCTAAAACTAATGTTTTTATCTTTCTACTCACAGAGGAACAACTATGGCGTACAAAAGCAGGTGACAGATACTTCTATAGTCACCAAGATGAATCCGGCAAATTCACTAAGAAACAAATCACTGAAATAAGACGTGCATCCCTCGCAAGATTGCTTTGTGACAACACACCGTTCGACAGAATCCAAAAGGATGTGTTCCAACCAGCTTCTGAAAGGTAAATTATTATATTATTGTAAGTACGAGCTAGTCTCAAAACAAAGCGTCACCGCAAAAGCTTTAGACAGCTTCAGACTCAAACACCGTCTACTTAAAACCACAGTGTACGTCACAAACAGTGCAATTACTCATTGCAATTAATTCTTAAAAGTAGGTAAAAAGGTTTACTCTATCATAGAATGGCTTTTTTTCAATATAACCACAAATATGCAAAGGGTTACCCCAAGGTCTAATTCTTGGGTCAATATTGCGTCATCTAGACCGGTAAGAGATTGGATATGATGTATAAGGTTTATTGCGTACTAAAATAGGTTTGATCATTGTTTACGGTAGTCAGTGAAGGTTATGTGTTTTTGTGGTGGACAAAATCGAAACTTCAGTCTTAATATTTTCAATTCCTGATGGAAAGTAGGATGCATATTATGGACGTAGAATCATTACAGTCAATAAAGGCCTTCGTTGTGAGGCTTCCTGCTCCAGTTGTTAATTTGCAAATATTTTTATCATCATTGCATTGAATCTGGTTTTCCTTCTTATTGTGACATTTGCCTCCATTAATTATTGTTTTATTATAACCATTGACTCACTATGTTTCTCTTTGCAGCAATCCTGTCATACCATGCGAAGAAATCAAGAAGGTTAACTTAGAAGCTTGGCAGGTTTCAGCAAACCAGCCAGACATTCTGACTCGAACCAACAACTGGCTCAAAAACAAAGTCGGCAGCTCGGGAAACTCCACCAAGTAGATTATCTTCATCTTTCATAGCATTAATATCTTCTGTTAATCTGCAATGCAAGTTAGGCTCATGTAATTAGTTTTTAGTGTTAGTCATTGCGTAATTTTGGACCATCGAGTACTTAAAATGAAACTTGATGTTTGGACCTTAGTTGTAGTTATAATATGAAGTTCGATGTATGGAACTGAACATCTACGTAGTTAAGTTAATAGAGGATGTATTAAGACTGTTCCAGCTTGCATTGTGGACGTTGAATAAATAATTTTAGTCGAGAGATTCAGTATTTCGTTTGATTGTGACAGTGTGCTTATTTAGTTAGTTGTAGTTCAATCCACGTTCCTCGATGCTTAAGCTAACTTTAAGTCTTTAGTGTGTAGACCTTTGGACAGTCTTCTGATATTTTGAGATATCTATCATTTATTATGAAGACGAGTTTGGTCGTATCTGCCTGTCGTGTGGTTGTGCCGTGTCGTACAGTGGCTGTGATATGTGGACGTCAAGTCCACTGCATAGAGAAAAAAAATCTCGAGTTCGAGACGTGAGTTTATGATTCTTGAGATCCATATGTTAAAAGATCCAAGAATTGTTTCTAGTAACAAAAACAGTAAAAAACAAAATTTTAATAACTCGATGTATAATGAGGAATTTAATAATGTTTAACGTACTTAGAGGGCAAAGCCAGGATAATTTCGTGTGTATGTAAAAAAGCAGTTTGGTAAAAAATCAGCCTATCCTGGTGAACGGTTGTTAGTTAGGTTGTGGTTTTATAAAAGCAACACAGTTGTATCTGTAGTTAAATTGTAAAAAAACATCTTTTAGATTGTGATGTATACTTTTGAGTGATACAAGAGATTTCTTTTACATGAAGCACGATGCGATCCAAATAAGGATTCTGGCTTTTGGTGACATAACGAGGCTAACCAGTTTTCACTGTAATATTTATGAAGTCTTGAGCAACATGGTCTTTACTTTGATTGTTATCGTGTATAAGTTGTAGTGTATCCAAGTGAAGTTTTTTTACGTCTAGAAACTGAAAATTAATGGTTCCACTATTTATGGCATTGCAGCGCTTTTTTTTTCTTGTTTCCCGTTATTATCTCGTCTTGTTTTCGAGTTCCTTCTTTTCTCTAATGAATTACTTATGTTGATAGTTTTAAGTTTACGGGCAATGTATTGTTCTTAATATGTCGTTTTTTTTATTTTTATTATTGACAACGAAATTTAGAAGTGATGGCGAAATTAATGCCAAAGATCGGAACGCAAGTGATAGCGGCTAGCGATTTAAATTTTTTATTTTTTCTTTTATTTGGGACTTTGGGTCGACATAACCTAAATTACTAAATTACTATTGTTAATTATATTTTTGATAAAATTGCAATTTAGATGGTAAAAAGGGTGAACTGTGCACAATGACAATTTTAATGTTAGCGTAATGTATTTTTATTAATGCTGTGTCTTGAGTTCTCGAATACCTTTCATATTTATAAAAATTTTGTAATATTTTGTAAATTAATTATTTTTGAGACAATAATATACATATTTTACAGAATGAATATATTGCACACTGATCAAACACAAAGCATTTTGCTTCTTGCGTTACTTATTAGTATCAGGTAGAAAAAATATGTTTTTGTCACAAAATACTGCTCATTTATAAAAACTGCCAAAACAATATCATAGCATGCTTGACCTTATTGTATTTAGTATGAAGTTATTATGTTATTTTTTTTATTGTTAATTTGATTGTCATCAGCGAACAAAATGAATGCATTGAAATTAATTTAATGTTTTAATCAGAATGATTTCTTATTCTTAAGTTCTTTTTGTACGCCAATAAATCTATTTACTATTTATTTGTGTCTTTTATTTGATGAATTTATGGGTGATGCATATACACTACAGAAGTTAACTTAACTTTAATAACTAATATTTGAATTTTAACGGTAACATAAAATAGGTAACCGGTTCCTTTGGGGATTTTTATTTATGTGTGTATGTACATACTTACATTAATATGCACGCGTAGTTATTTAAATTACATATACCCACATGACATACAATTCAGATACAAGGAAAAATCTTAATAACAACAAGACTGAATCAAGAGTCACCGCTCATTTGGTGCAACAATGGCTTAATTACACTTTTAGAAATTGTACAAGAGATGCAGTCAAAGATTAATATTAATGGTTATGGCATTTTAGCGAAACTTATTACGATTCTAATCGTTGGTCAGTGGGTCGTCTTATTGAATAAAATCAACGCACATGATGTTTCTCCCGATGTAAATAGTCGTTCGCACATTTTAACATTATAAAACTTGATTTGAAAAAAGTGTAATTACGCCGTTGTTGCACCAAATGACCGATCATGACAATTAAGAACACACTGCATCTATATATATAAAAATCAATGCCACTTTTCGTTGTTATTTTATAACTCAAGAACGGGCTCACCTATCCAAACCAAATTTTTAGGCTTTGCTCGGACTATTTAGTAGATCGTTTATGTGAAGTTTGGTAGGGTAGAGTAGTGTAGAGTAGAGTAGTGTAGAGTAGTGTAGAGTAGTGTAGAGTAGTGTAGAGTAGTGTAGAGTAGAGTAGTGTAGAGTAGTGTAGGGTAGAGTAGGGTAGAGTAGGGTATAGTAGGGTATAGTAGGGTAGAGTAGGGTAGTGTAGGGTAGAGTAGGGTAGAGTAGGGTATAGTAGGGTAGAGTAGGGTAGAGTAGGGTAGAGTAGGGTATAGTAAGGTAGAGTAGGGTAGAGTAGGGTAGAGTAGGGTAGAGTAGGGTAGAGTAGGGTAGAGTAGGGTAGAGTAGGGTAGAGTAGGGTAGAGTAGGGTATAGTAGGGTAGAGTAGGGTAGAGTAGGGTAGAGTAGGGTAGAGTAGGGTAGAGTAGGGTAGAGTAGGGTAGAGTAGGGTAGAGTAGGGTAGAGTAGGGTAGAGTAGGGTAGAGTAGGGTAGAGTAGGGTAGAGTAGGGTAGAGTAGGGTAGAGTAGGGTAGAGTAGGGTAGAGTAGGGTAGAGTAGGGTAGAGTAGGGTAGAGTAGGGTAGAGTAGGGTAGAGTAGGGTAGAGTAGGGTAGAGTAGGGTATAGTAGAGTTGAGCGGGAGCGAAGCCGTGCGGGCAAAAGCTAGTTCACTATAATAATACCATACCAATCATAATATGAAACACCAAAAAAAAAAAACGACAAAGTCGAACACATAGACAAGATTATACAACACTCCAAATTAAATTAAATTTAAAATATTAAAAACACTATGTCACTTCCTGAGTGCTAAAGCAGCCTTCTGGTGAAAAACATTTTAGCAATCCGACCAGTACGAGTTCTTACAGAGATTACCTCCTACAAACATACATTAGTGTAGACGAATCAATTAAAGTGCAAATAAATTTAAGTTAAAACTAAATTAAAATAAAATAAGCGAGGTACGTATCCAATTTTACGCCCAAAGTACCTATTTTGCCTGTAGGTGGGACAATTATGTCATTCGATTCGTAGGTTTTTTCTCCTCCACTTCTATTTAAGCTCTTAGAGATCTCTCAAAGGTTGAGAGAAAATTACATTTGAGTTAAGCTCGTCTTTGTGCTCACAAGTTCTATTATTTACCTACCAAGTAAACGTGACTCATATTTTAAACGTAAAGTAAGATAAGTTTTATTCAGTAAAAGCCTGAAAAGCCAGTTTTAAGGGCTTTGGAACAATATCTACCGCCTATATACTGCCGTTCACCTAGGGTGTAGGTACTTATAAAGTCGTGAAGTATAACTACCTACTTACTTAAGTAGGTACCTACCTACTTAATGCGCTTTATTCGTTTACCTATTTATGTCTTCCAAGGGTACTTAGAATTAAGATATTATAAACCAGGAAAACGGTGAAAAACTTTGATATAATATTCTATAAGGAGAAATACGTTACGCGCTAACATTGCAATCAGAAAACCAGGACTCTGCACAACTATATGCACGAGTGAAAAGTGATTGTACAACGCATACCAGCACACAAAGTAATTTTGATAACCTTTATCCCAATGAAAACAAAAATTATCATTTTTTTTTTGCGAACATGCCCGTTAACGTTTATGTTACTGAGTGAAATAAAGCCACAGAGGTTTAATTTCAGCGGTCCACGCGTTAGAGGCGAGTCACCATTTTCCTCTGTTTTGATTTAACCCTTCAGATACCGTCAATTAGAGACACAATAGTAAGACAATAGATGCGCGGCCACCGGTGGTCGCTTGGGGATTCATGAATTAATCTAAAGTAAAAAAAAAACCTTTGCCTTCGAGCTTCCGAGCCATTTCAAAACTAACATAAGTACCCACATCCGGCCCACGGGTGTTAGAAATTGTCGTAATTATCGGCTTTTCTTAAGATGCCTAGTTAATGTAATAGTATGCATGTATAATTATATGCATGGAAAGAAAGGGCTATGCTCGGAGTTTCCTTGCGTGATCGCATCAGAAATGAAGATATCCGCAGGAGAACCAAGGTTGCCGACGTAGCTCGAAGAGTCGCCAAACTTAAGTGGCAATGGGCAGGGCACATTGCACGCAGAATAGATGGTCGATGGGGACGAAAGGTTCTGGAGTGGCAACCACGTACCGGAAGACGCAGCGTTGGAAGGCCTCCAACAAGGTGGACCGACGACCTGGTCAGGGTCGCGGGAATCCGATGGATGCGTGACGCACAGGACCGGTCGTTGTGGCGACGCTTGGGGGAGGCCTATGTCCAGCAGTGGACGTCTTTCGGCTGATATGATGATGATGATGATGATAATTATATACTTAAAACTCCTTATGAATCACTCTGTCTATTGGTGAATAATGCATTAAAATCCGTTTGGCTTTTTTTATATCTTGATCATAGGCAGACGCGGTGGGGGACAATGTTTTATAATAATGTAATAACCACAATATTTATGAAGGCCGTTCCTAAGCCGTCTACCGTCAACGTGAAAAACCATATATGAAAGTAATTTGTTTCTACGCAATGCTTGATAAAGAGGCAAAGCGAGAAAAGAGATGACGCTTGAAAGCTCTGTTGGCATTTGGTAATCACAAAACTTGTTTCAGGAAATACGTGTTCTTGTTAAACCTAAAAAGTGTTTTGGGAAAACAATTTTGACATTCAGAATCTTGATTGTGCAAGGTTGACCATATATATGTTTATTTTATATTTATTTATGATTCAACTATGAAGGGCCATTCACGCAAAATCAGCATTTTTCAGGGGTTTTGCGAACACAATTATTAAGCGTACGACGAACGAGTGGAATTCCCTGCCGGAGTCTGTGTTTTCTGATAGTACAACCAAGGAGTCTTTAAGTCAAGACTGGTAAGCGTGCTTCATCGTCGGCCACATCATCGCTTACCGTCAGGTGAGAACGTGGTCAAACGCGATCTTTAATTATTTAAAAATAAGATTAGCTCTACATGTTTTAACTTCTGATTTCAATAGAAACTTAGACAATATCCACAAGATATGTGTTTCCAAAATATCTAGAGAAATATGTGTAATAATGTCATCATAATCACCGAAGAGCGATTGAATGGAAATGTATCTCTGGTTGGTCGTTCTTAAGAACATGAGTGGCCTTCACGTTGATGAAAAGATAAACTAAATAACAGTTATGTTCACTTTAAGCAACAAACCATACTTGGGTGGACAGGATGTACGTCTCAGGTAATAAATCAGGTTTTGCAAGCTAAGATTGTAAAACTCCTATCAAAACTTTACATCTGAGGTGTGGACGGGTAATATAATTTGTCTGTAAACAAGATCTGTGAGCGGTCAGGAAAAGGTTGTTGTTTATTTAGTTAATTGCTCAGTATCTACCTGTATTAAAGTGATGCAAGGTTCAATTAAGTCTTGAATATTAATGACTGCATGATCTACAAGACTTTTTATAAGGTCATAATTTCAGCCGAAAACCATCCACTTCAGAACATAGGCTTCCTCCAAGCTTCGCTACATAAACCGGTCTTGAGTTTCTTGCATCACTGTGAACTGGGATTTGGCTGAGTACCGGTTGATGTCTAGGCTATGATTCAATTTGTCGCAAGATTAGAATCCAGTCCAGACACAGCTAGATCGGGTCGTGGCAGTTCAAGAAGATGATGTTGGGAAGCCTTAGATAGCTTTCTCCTGAAATAAGGGACTCGCAAGCATAGAACTGAAATATTTTCGTTGTAGTGCCCAGGGATGTGCCTTAACAGGCGTTGTTTGAAGAGGATTCGGGGAGCTCCCCAGAGGTCACGGGAGGACTTCTATGTGCTAATTGTGATCAACGGAATGGTTTTGGTAAAGTAAAAATAGTACAATTTCATAGAAAGTCTAGCAGATTGCTTATATTCCAGGAATATTACTATTTCACGCGTAAGCATTCCTAATAACTTCTCGCTTTCATTCAATTCTTAAGCTCAATGTTATTTTATACTAGTACCTTTATTTTTTACTTAAAAAAAATCAGTTTAAATTTTGATGTTATTATCGTTGGATCTATTGAAATTGGAGTTTATTTAGGTACCGACATTTCATTAAAATATTCGGCTGAGTCTAAAAGAAATTAAGATAAAAGAAGTATAGTGGTGATGTTTAATCGAAAAACTTGCGTACTTACCTCGAGAAATTGGTTTTTCACTTACTGCCATTATTGTAGACGGTGCTATCGTAAAGACGCAAAAGATCTAGATATCCTGCTTGATAAAATTTCAATGAATTTTTAACTTGGGGACTTTCTCACGACTAAAAAAGTTACGGAATTGAATATCGCATATTGGGTACGTTAACCTACGCACTTATAACAATAAATTGACTTACTTACGCAACATAAGTAAGTACCTACACAAGTAAGGTCACTCCCCGGGCCAATACACGAATTATTCAAGGCAAGATTTTATGGCAAGTCGGAACGAGGCGAAACAAAAGAATTTATAAGCTTAACAATCACCACAGGCGCAGGAGTTATGGTATCTCAAATCTTATGGCATGACTTTCGTTCCTTTACATCAGTGGTTCCCAAACTTATTTTGTCTACTGCCCACTTTGAGAATAAATATTTTTTAGCGCCCCCATTTTTTCACCTATTTAAAAACCACTATAACTTCAAATTAAATTAATTAATTATTGTGACCTAGATATGTATATTATGTATATTAACGGGTCTTTCTGGGTCTCTTCCCGCCCCCCTTGAGACCTGCAGCGCCCACAAGGGGGCGTTATCGCCCACTTTGGGAAAGACTGCTTTACATAGATTGGTGATTGTTTCATCGAACTGATTTAATTGAGACAGCATGTTTTCTATGGCTAGTAAATTAATCAATCAAGTCCAATTTAACGTACTATTTGGAACATGTTATTGTTATGGTTGTAGATTTAGAACTACCAAGTACCACGAGAACAAGTTTGAGACGACGAGAGAGAATATTATTTAGGACTTGGGTAAAAGTTTTGCCCAGCATTGGGACAGTAATGACTAGTTAAATAAATAAAAAAAAGATAGTATCAGATTCAGATATCACTGCTTTTTTTTTGTTGGGTAAAAAAACATCCAAATGACATCCCCCGCCCTTAGGCGGATTGGGACATAGTGTCAGAATCTTACTGACCAAAAAAACCCACCCCGCTCCTTTTTGCCTTTCATACCGGGGCCGAGCCTTCCTTTCAGAAGCAGACCCTTAGCCCAGTAGGTTTCGACCCAGCTGGGCCCCTGCTGTTGCTGACAAACTACTTGAAGCTCGTGCGAACAATGCGCGCCGTCGACGACTTTTTTTTTTTTTCTCTCGACGGAGAAAATCATCATCGACGAAACCCGCTCTTGGGTGGAGCGGGAGACAGTGTCAGAGTCTTACTGACTAAAAACCCCGCGCCGTTCCTTCTAGCCTTCATACCGGGGCTCTAGTTTCCTTTCGGATAACCCCGACCCCAGTAGGCTTCGACCCAGATGGGCCCCTCCTGTTGCTGACAACTCCTTGAGGCGCGCGGGAACAGTGCGCGCCGTCGACGCCTTGGCTCGGTCCGGACAGTTACCGGACGATCGGACAGCGAGCTACCCATGGCTCGCCGTCCGCGAGCCCGCGTCTACGGTGGCCGGAAATCGGGATCGGAATCCCGGCGGCGGCGGCGGGGGCGCCGTTGCCTGATGCGGTCTGCCTCCTCCTTTGCTAGCATTACTGCTTCGCAGAAGGAGGCGACCGCCTGCCACTCCTCCTCGCTCCGGACCATGGCCTGAACCAAGGCCCGGTGCGAGAGGTCTCCGCCGCCGATCGCCTCCACGAGGGCACGGCGTTGCTCCGCCCAAGCAGGGCACACCTCAACTGTGTGCTCCACCGTGACCGTCGACGACTTGGGCTCGGTCCGGCAGATATCACTGCTCTGGTCATTAAAAAGCATGATGTTATCGAATGGTGATTACTAGTCCTTTTTCATTCAGAATAGATATTAGATAAGATAGTAACAACAAAATAGATTTTAATCTTGTTAGTTCTATGTTGTGTCGATTGAAAAGTTGAAAGTTAATTGTTTATCTTGGTATGGTCTTGTGAAGAAAAGGGGATGAAACTCATGCTACTAATTCATTAAACCGCAAGCGAAAGCGTTCGCTCTCTCATTGTCTTTCTATTGTATCTCTAATTACGGTATTCGAAAGGCTAAGAGAGTTTTGAGTCATGAGATTCATGTGGATGGATGGAGAGGAGGGAGAGGAACCAAAAGAAAAGGTGAATGGATTATGTGAGGAGTGATATGAAAGAAAAGGGACTTAGTGCCTACTAGCGAGACAGGACCGAATGTGACGAAAAACACGTGTCTCTTATTTTATTTGAAAGTGGATATCATCAAGTAATTTCTGCTTGGTGCAGCGAGTCATAGTGTAAGACTGTGTTCCTTCAGTTGCTCTGCGTTCCAAGGCCTCATAAGCCCATAACCCATTAGTCCAGTTCCTGGGCGTTAAGATCATCAAAACCTAGAAATTTTTTACCTATTGTGGATGCTGTTAGCTAAATAATATTATCTAAAAAAATATAATTACGAACGAGTAGTTACTGAGATACTAAGAGGTAAAAGCCCTAGGGACTCAACCACATAATTATGTTGAACATTTACCTACGTAAAATATCAGACATTGTACCTAAGGCTGTAGTATTTTCACGGTTCACTTTCGATTATCCTGTTATTATTTCAAGAGGCTGTATCAACCTATTCACTTGTTCCTAGCTTTAATAATATATCAGTGTAATT
Source organism: Mythimna lalbum (assembly GCA_949319445.1). NCBI lineage: Eukaryota > Metazoa > Arthropoda > Insecta > Lepidoptera > Noctuidae > Mythimna > Mythimna lalbum. The sequence goes on along the minus strand of OX439356.1, from coordinate 11,589,131 downwards.
AAGAATTCTACTCGTGACGTGTAAAACGTGCGTAAGACAAATTAACGTCGTAATTAAACTGAATAAACACAGCTGTGATGTCTAACGATATCACATCTTGAAAAGTGGCGGATTAGTCGTGTAGCAAGGGTAGCAAATGCTATAGGCTCCGCGCATTTGGGGCCCCGCGTGTTCACTTTTGAGATCACTCCGGTTTTTAAATTTTTCTCATATTTAAATCTTTGATTACAAAAAATACATAACTTACACTACACACTACTGTGTACTGTGTGTGTGTGTGTGTATTACTTACACTTATACTATTATTGTACATAACTTTTACAAAATATAAATAGTTAGACTGCCGATGTAAGTAGAGGCGCGCTTAACACAAAATAGAGTTTTCTTTCTCAGAAATTTTATATTATGAGGAGCCAAATTCACCACAAAAACTAAGTGTTAACATATAGATGAAATCTGAAAACTTATAAATAAAAATAATCTGCACAGCTATGTGCGCAGCGTACAATACATAGGTATAAACATACTACATATAAACAATAAATAAAAACCATCATCATCTAGGTTTTTCCAAAATCATTTCCATCGTGTTGATGCTTTCAAACTATAGTGCTATATTATCGTATATACATTTACCATTACGGTAAATGAGGAAAATAACGTCTTTGAATAAAATAGGTATTTTATTTTATTTATCTTAATAAAAACGTGTACACAGGGGCCCCTTGGACGAATTTAAAACAGGCCCCACGCTGGCTTAGTCCGGCACTGATCTTGAATAGGCAACATTTCAGCGGCAGCTAATTTTACAAAGTGGGGTGGAAATCCAAATCGTTCTTCGATTAGGTTTAGGTTCAGTCAAGAACAGACGTGGTTAGCATTTATGATGGTGAGCAGTAGTTAGGTACTACATAATATCACGTTACATAATCGTTTCTTTGTTTTTCACTTCCTTCTACGAAATTGTCTTCTTCTTCTTCCTGCCCTTATCACATATTACTTGGGGTCGGCGCTACACGTCATTTTCTTCCGTTCTATCTTGTCATGCGTCACGTGATAGTTATCACTAACTCCCTTTTCTTTCATATCACTCCTCACATAATCTATCCATCTTTTCTTTGGCTTCCCTCTCTCTCTCCATCTATTTATTAATTAATTAATAAATTGCACACCTTAACCTTTTAAAAAATATTTACAAAAACAATAAGTGCACAATAGGCGATCTTATTGCACAGGGCAATTTCTACCAGACAACCTTTGGATGTATAGAACGAAAAGAAAAAAACATCCATCTACTTAGTCATTTCTACCATTGGACAACCCATCGAACGGCATGTATCCACCCTTACGTTGCTGCAACCTCTATGATCCTATTCATAACTTTTTGCGCCCAATCGGGCACAAATACGGACTCGGGCTGAGAAATTCCTAATAAAAAGGCACTTTATGGCAATAATTAACCAACGAGGCCGACATACTAATATCTATTATAAAGAGGAGAGGAGGTTTGTGTTTTAGATTCTTATATATTTGTTTGTAACGAACTCAAAAACTATTAGACCGATTTAAAAAAAAAACTTGCTCCAGTAGAATGCTACATTATCTCTGAGTGAGATAGGCTACCTATACAATTCTCTATTTCATGCTAGCGAAGCCAATGGCAGAAGATTGTAATTAGTAAAAAACTCTGAAGCAAAACTCGAATCAGTTTTAAGGTTTGACAGGCCGACCAGACAGGTGTTATAGTCTGGTGGGCTACTGTCCGATAGTTGATTTCGGGCTGTCGTATATATTCAAATCGCGTGGAGAGCTTTGATTGCGCGATGCAGGATTTCGTATATTCTTTGTAGTTCTTATGTGGCGTCATAGATGTCGTTACAGGTTCAAAGATAAACGAGAACGGATACAGATAGTTTAAATAAACATGACCATCATTTTTCAACCGAAAGACGTCCACTGTGAGGCGACCGGTCCTGTGGGCCTCGTGGGAGGCCTTCCAATGCTACGTCTTTCGAAACCTATTGTCCCAATCGACCGAGCAATGTGCCCTGCCCACTGCCACTTAAGTTTGGAGATTCTTCAAACTTTCTCGGTAACCTTGGTTCTCCTGCGGATATTTTCATTTCTGATGTGATTATACAAGAAAACTCCGCGTAACCCTTACTGATTGTTTCAAAATAGATAAGTAATTAAACATAAAACGCAATTTCAGTAGCAATTGTAATATTATGAACATTGGTGAAACAGTTTCCTACTACGCAATGCAGCTGAGATAACCCTGAATTTCTTAGTCACACCATCTTACCGCATTAGGGAATCACAGTGTTTGTAAAAGATGCAAGCGTAATACCATCTCTGGAAAATAAACCGGTTCCAAGGAATGGAGTAATTGTATCAATGCCTTCACCGGCAACGATAATGGCTAGGAGAAGAGGCCTGAGTCCCAACAGTGGGTAGTTGGGAACATTATAAGGCATGCTATGCTGCACTAGGCTTGGCATGAAAATAGACGTCACAAGTAGGGAATGCAAATCTCGCGAGATTGGGGCTCGAGCGAGATCTAGCGAGATCATGAATACAATATCGCGAGATCTCGCTAATTTCGAGATCTCGCGAGATTGGCAGTTTTGTGTTTTTTTTTTGCAAATAATCACAATATTTGAATAAATTAGGAAAAAAACATTAAAAATATAAGTATAATTAGTAGATAACCATAGGCGCGGGCTTGCGGACGGCGAGCAATGGGTAGTTGGCTGACCGACTGTTCGGTAACTGTCCGGTCGAGCCCAAGTCGTCGATGGCGCGCACTGGGTCGAAGCCTACTGGGGCCTGAGTCAGTTCCGAAACGTAGCTCAGCCCCGGTATGAAAGGCACGAAGGCAGTAATAGTCTGACACTATCTTCCGCTCCGCCCAAAGGCCTGACATGTCATTTGTATGATTTTTACCCACCAAAAAAATATAGTATTATAAGATAAACATTCATTTTCACGGGTTTTTTCAATATATTTTCTTGCATTAAACATGGTTTGACGTATTTGTCTATAATATTTTAACGTCCGTCAATCTGCGCTTCGAAGAAGACGTTTTTTTGCTCCAGTACAATCTCGTTATTCTCGCGAGATCTCGCCCGTGTTTCGTCCGAGATCAATCTCGCTGAAAAAGGCCGAGATCTCGCGAGATCGAGATTGCATTCCCTAGTCACAAGCCAATTGGAGCCTGCCTCATCATTTTTTTTTTGAGGTGGAAATTCATTAAATCAATTCTTCCGCTTTGAGGGTGGCGAGAGGATTTGTCAGACTTTTGCTGACTAAAACTCACCCATCCACCCTTCAGTGTCCCTCTGCGTTCCAGGGCCACGGTAAATATCTCGAAAGTTCCTGCAGCACTCTGCCTCATCTGGTCTCTTGAATTTCCCTGCGTCTGTTATCGTCATAGACTCAGTCAGTCAGTCAAGGTTCACCGCTTGCAGATGACGTCAATGTTTAGGGAAGTTCGAAGTTGTGCAATTTAGTTTTTCTTTGCACCTATTCATTAATATACCTAGTACAATAAGTACCTATTGTAAACGAGTATATGTATATCTTGTTCTCCTCTCCTAAAGAGGAGGCCTAAGTCCCAACAGTGGGAACATTATAAGGCCAACTATGCTATGCTATTCTATGTCTGTGTTCAAACCAAACTGACTGTCAGCAGCCGAAAATAAGCGAACACTACGAAATTTATTGTATTTCCATACATATTCACTTTGTCGTTCACATCTAGCCGACGATACGTTATTACGCTATGCGTAGACGCTGATATTCGGCGGCCGATTAATATAGCGTGTCACTACGCTCCGCGGACGCGTATTGTATATTGTATAGCGTATTGTCAGCATACTATGAACGAAAAATACCGTTTATTTTCACGTTTACACTGGAGCTCACAGTGAGCCTGCTTACAGTCGGCGGCTGACAGCCCGTTTGGTTTTAACACAGCCTATATCTTGAAGTTGTAATATGACGACGATTTGCAAAATCTAGTTAGTCGTTTTGACTGGTCTCAGCGACAGTGAAAGCCTGAAGGAAAATTTAGGGCAATTACTATTAATATTGATAGACACGGGGAAATTCGGCACGACATTTGACGACTTGACCGTCTCTATGTATTCAGTGTTCTTGAAGTAAACCTGGATACGAAGATTTTGCCCTTGTAGCCCAATTTCTTTATTTGTATCCGGCTTCACAAATGGAAAGATATTTTCAATTCGGTTATATTTTTTTTTTAATATTTGTTACTCAGAACTCTGTAGTTTATGATCCTATTTGAAAAATTCTTTGTTAATTTATAGGGATATAATTTCAGATTAACTCTATTTTTATCAAAATCCAGTTCTGATGATGGGATGAAATAGGATCCATGAGAAAATGAGGGAGCTCCTCAAATATAGGCACAACAATTTTGATACTTTCATCAATAACTCAAATATTTGCATTAAAAAAGTACCGTTAAATGAGGTATAATTGATGGAGTAGACTGTAGACCAATGCGATTTCCAAGTATTTACAACATTAGTTGAAACACGTAAGACGTGTCTAGTATTTTTATGTAAAGAATCTCCTACAAATTTTCCTAACTGTCATCAAAAATCACAAAGTTATAAGCTTGATGTTATCTGGTTGTCCGCACAAATACATAGTCTCCGGACATTGAGTGGTTGTTTTGTTCTCGCATTAAGCAGTGCACTAGCGTTTAATGCCTCCTATGACCTGCCGTGACCTAGTGTGACTTAGTGTCGGTAGTGTCCAAATTTTGACTTTATTAAAATATTTTTGGGAAACAATATACCATGGTGTAAAAATTAGTGGAATCACTCTCGACTCAGTTACTGATTCTGAACAAAGAGACTACGAGTATATTCAGGTTTTGCATATAGGTATAAATAATGTTTTTTATTATCCTCAACTACACAATACCTGATAAGCGGAGAGTTTACCTAGGTACACGTTAATAACAACAAGTACCTCCTAGCATATACGCGTGTACCTGAGTATGTTAGTCCAAGTGTAATAATCCGCTCGCAATTGTTCTATGTATCATGCAACACGAGATTGGGACTACAAATAGTATAATGTTTACGTAATCGTCTAGTCCAAACAGTTGGAAATGTAGGAAGGTAAATAGTTGGCGCCAGTACCGGTGTACCTAGGTACACAGGAATTGACGCGAACTTGTTTATCTTCATTGTTTGTTAGGTTCTAAATAGAACATGGAGGACTCATTACACTGGTCTAGATACAGCCAAAATGCAACACCAAATATGTGGTTTCGTATTTGAAAAGTCCTGTTTTTAAAGAAACACGTACTATTTTTGAGATTTTCGATCGTAACACTATAAAATGCATTAAGCACGTTAACGTAGTTGACATACATCTGAAGACTAATGTTTTAACCGATTTCAAAAAGGGGCGAAGAGGTTCTGTTTTCGGTTGTTTGTATTTTCTATTTTTTCTAACGTTCACTAATTTCTCGAGTGGCTGAGTAGAGTAGTGGTGGCCAAGTGGTAAAAGTTGCGGGTTCAAACCTTGCCAGGCGCTTACGTTGTGTAATTTATTTCATTACCACTGCTCTCAATACGGTGAAGGAAAACATCGTGAGGAAACCGACATTTGAAGAACCAAAAATTTGAAGACATGTGACATTAACCAACGCACTGGGCCCGCGTGGTGCATACGGCCCATTCCCTCTCCCAGAGAGGAGTCCTGAGTCCCAGCAGTGGGAACATTATAAAGGCTGATGATGATGACCAATATCTCAGTCATTTGTTGACTGATTGATAATTTTTTTGATTGATGGAATATACTCCTATAGAAATTTTGTCATGATCTAATTACGAACTTCGGAGATATATAACAGAACTCTTTAAAGGATCATAGCAGAATAGTCGTAACGAGTAAAATTGCTTAGTTGATACGTGTAATTAATGACTGACTAAAGGAAAAGAGGGGGTAGAGGGAGAGTTTCTAAGTTAAATTTTCTAGTGCATTTGTTTAACCAGCAAGAATTGAGTTCATCTGTTCAGGGAACTTTGGATTCTCTTAGTTAAGCTAGATATTTTCATTGGATTTATATTATAATTTTATCATACTAGTGATTCGCCCCAGCTTCGCAAATTCTTGGCTTTGCTCAACTAAAATATGCATTTATCTAACCTTTCTCCAGACTCACTCCATATGTTAGTAAAATTGTATGAAAAGAAAATCCGTTAACTTTTTGAGTTTATTGCGTTCACACAGAAGGCAGACATAGATTTTGTTTGATAATATAAATTGGGATCCCTCCTAAAGTCTTTCCTTGGAGGGATGTGAGATTCTTTGAAAGAGATACCACGGCTCTGGAATACAAAAGACAAAAGAAGGAACCTAGGTGAGTTTTAGTCACTGAAAGCCTGATAGTGGTTCCGCCTAATTCTAAAGAACTTATTTGGTGATTTTCTACCCTCTTTTAGTTCATCAGCTTTTCATACAAAAATAAAAATACTTGAATTGAATATTCCAAATATTACGAAGTCTATGCGAAGCAAGCGATAGTGTAACAGTGGAGGGAAGCGGCGATTTGAGGGGGGGGTACTTGTTACGCTTGCTTCGCGTCATGCAGACGTAGGTAGGTATAGCAAAATACAGAGTTGAAATGTGTTAGAACGATGAAATCTTGAAGGTTTGTTTTTGGTAAATGAATTATGTTTTGTAAAAATTACCCTGTAAAACATGGGTAGTTTCAAACATGTCTTTGAAATGGATAGGCACTGTACTTGTGTTACAATTCTAAAAAACAAATAAGGTTTGTTTATGTTTGTGACCTTAATGACTTTCGTAATAGATGGTCCTAATGGAAATTACTCTAATCAACACGCTAGGTTGATGGGTTGGTGATCACAGTTCATTTGTTTAAAGAACATGGGATATAGATGACACTGATGACCACGACGGAACTTTGCCTACCTTATAATTTTATTTATTTGTTACTCGGAAGTGAAAAGACTTCCCAGGGCTTGGAAAATTGCTTATAAGATCTAAATTAGCACGATCAAAAAGATAAGATTATTACTTACGTCGGAAAAGGCACGGGCGGTTTCGGAGTCTCAAGAGGCTCCAATTAGCCGACCGAACTGACGTACGTCGTCCACCCATCCTAGGCCTAGACAACCTGTTATTTGACATTTTTAGGTTATGATTAATAAAATTATAGAAAAAATGCTTATATCTCAGAAAAAAATACTGTTACTATATAAAGTATTTGTACAATATTTACAATCATTGTATTATTTATCGAGAGGTATAAAGGGCATTGCATGAAAGTGTCCCCACCCACCAACAGACTTGAGACAGTGTCATTTGAAGCGCCTAGTTAAATAGAGTATTTTTTATTATGGCGACACAGCTCTAAAGTATGGGGTTTAGGTTTTATAAAGCATTATATTTTGACCTTTTTTTTTTTTTTTTTTTTTTTTTTTACGCTGGGAAAAATGCGTTACGCATACCCTCCCTCGGGGGAGGGAGGGGTATGTGGGACTCCCCGGTCAGAGCCGGTATACCCACTAAACGACCCAGCGGCGCTCCCGCATCGTCTGTGAGTGGCGAAGGACTGGGCAGCTGGCAGAGCCTTTACGTCCAGTCCTCCGCCGACGATCGCCCGCCTTAACGGCGGGCCCTGCACGCCCCTCTCAGCAAGGAGGGGCCCGGGAATGCCGCGAGCGCTCGGCCATTCCCGCCCGACGGTGGTGGTGATCTGTGCAATGCGGGCGAAGGCGCCCCCGCGCCTGTCGCCCGCTAATCACCACCTGGGGGTGGGAGAAGGCGATCGAACATTCGCCTTCTCCTTCCCCTTCTTCGTCTGCGGAGCGGTGCGGCGAGAGGGTCGTCCTCCCGCGCACGCTCCGCCGCCTCCTTTTGCGACATAACATCCTCGCAAAAGGAGGCGACCGCGGTCCAGGCCTCCTCGCTCCCCAGCATACATTCGACCACGCTGGGGAGCGAGAGATTATATTTTGACCTAACCTAACCTAACCCAAGTGTTTTGGAACTTAAATATACTCATAACTGTCATATATTTAATAATGCAGTTTTGAGAGCTCTGTACGATTCTGTCTTATGTCTGTTGGAGGGTGGGGACGGTGCCCATAAAAAATCCGGCATCCTCCTTTCGTGTTGGTAATCGCTTAGGTAAAAAAGTTCAAACAGTAAACGCAAGTAGACATTTTTTTTATAATTTATTTTACAAACGTAAAACAATAAACGAAAAATATATTTGTACAGCATTGTAGTCCATGAATCAAAGTATTGCATTATATTTTTTTCAGAATTTCATGATGCACTTTTAAGGTCCATTATACAAGTTGAAAATAGGCTTTTAAATGGTCACCAGCTAATAGGAGCCCCTTTTTAAGGTGATTCCCGGCCACGGCGAGCTACCAAATACTCACCATCCGCACCGCAAGGACGGTGAGTATTTGTTAGCTCGCCGTCCAGTAATAAACAAGCCCCGGTCGACGGCGCGTAGTGTTCTAAGCGTGCTTCAGAGACATTTTTATTCTTATAAACTTAGCCCCACTTTAAGAATGGAGCCTGTATCGTGAATGACACAAGACACCTTTAGAACCAGAATACTCGTCTGTAGTGTGGGATTGTTCGAAAGAGACACCATGGCCCTCGAAAAGGACAACTGAAGGATCACTGTGAGTTTTAGTCAGTAAAAGTCTGACCTTCCCTCTCGCCCCACCAGTTGCAGGTGAAGTCATTTGATGATATCCCACGTAAAAACAAAAGGTTTATCAACAAAAGGTTCACAAAAGGTTTAAAAGAAAAGTCAAAACAGAAATAAATTACAGGAAGCTTATAAAACAATTCCATTCAGACTGCTAAAGATGGCAATTTTATTTCTTTAGTCAAGACGTAATCTTCTAGAAATGTAGAAACGACAAAATCCAATTTCCAAATCGGCGCCTAAAAAGTGAATTCCTTCATATTATTAAGGCATATAGTCCCTTGAACCCGGCTGGAGTTAAATTCATACATACTCGTTTCTGACGCCTGCGCCCACATAGAGCTCCGCTGACTTTCCGCATCAGGCAACCGCCGCCGCCGGGATACCGACCCCGATTTCTGGCCCCCGAAGGCGTGGGCTTGCGGACGGCGAGCATTGGGTAGAGCTCGCTGTCCGACCGTCCAGTAACTATCCGGACTGAGCCCAAGTTCGCGACGGCGCGCACTTTTCCCGCGCGCCTCAAAGAGCTGTCAGCAACAGCATGGGCCCAGCCAGGTCGAAGCCTACTGGGGCCAGCGTTATCCGAAAGGGAGCTCGAGCCCCGGTATCAAGCTAGAAATAACGGGGTGGGTCTTCAGTCAGTAAGAGTCTGACACTATCTCCCACTCCGCCCAAGAGCGGGGTTTGTCGTTGAATGATTTTCCCCACCATGAAAAAATAGCCCCGCTGACTTTAAATCCCTTATCTTTGCAAAATATTGATTTATTTGCATAATGCTATGTATATTGTGAAGAAAATTTAACAAGCAACTTTTTATGTAAACATATTTCTAAAAATCAAAACCGTTTGAAAGGAGCAGGGAAAACAAGCGAAAAAATTTCATCTTGTTATTTTTTTTTCCCCAATAATATAGATTCGTAAATAACATTATCAATATATGATTTTTTCGTATGATTAAGAAAAAAATCATATATTGATAATGTTATTTACAAATCTATAAAAAAAAAATATTTTTTCAAATCTACATGTAGTTCCGAAGCCGAACCTAGCCTTTACCAATTAATAAGGGTTCAGAATATCACTGTTTTATGCCACTGCTCGGGAGCTAGGGCCTTAAACGTAAAGTTTGTTACTTTCACGGAATTTGTTTTCCGTTTTTCCGAAGTTTTTTTTTGCGTACATTTCCTTTGAACTGAATGAATACGTTTCCAAATTATAGACGGGAAATCTTTATCGTTTAATGTATGCGGTTCAGTGAATCTGTATTAGGATAAGCTCATTGATTGGCAAAGATTTTTTTTATGAATTCCAGTCTTTATTTTTTCGAAATATTGGACGATGAGTCTGTACTGACTATCCTGCAGATGAATCTTTTTTTATTGTTTATATAGTCTGTCTAAAAAGTCAAACGACTTGGGTAATTATTAGGGCAAAATGAAATCTGATGTAGTCAACACTGGTTCAGTAATCAAGGTTGATTAAGAGATCGTAATCATTATTTACCAATAGAAGAACCTTATAAAAAGTATCAAATATAACTATATTTTAAATGAATAAATATTATACAAAATTCTCAATCCGTTTGACGTTTTAGTAGATACTACTCTGTCAAGAAAGTACCGGGAAAAGATCAATAATACACAAAATGTCTGTTATTCATCCAAATTTATTTTATCACCTTCAAAGTATGTTCCTTTAGAAACGATACACTTGCGCCAACGAATAATCCATTCATCAAAACATTTTTTAAACGCTGCTTCCTGAATTGAGTTCAGTTCTCGCCGCGAATTCTCCTTTATGTCTTCTATCGATTGAAAACGGGTGCCACGAAGTGGTAATTTGAGTTTAGGAAAAAGAAAAAAGTCAGCAGGAGCCATATCTGGTGAATATGGTGTTTGCTGGATGGTATTTGTTGAGTGTTTGGTCAAAAATTCGTTCACAATGATAGCCTTGTGCGAAGGCGCATTGTCGTGGTGCAAAATCCAAGATTTTTTTTCCACAAATCTGGCTTTTTTCGTCGAATTTGCTCTCTTAAACGCCGCATAACGCTCAAATAATATTCTTTATTTACCGTTAGACCTTTCGGTAAGAATTCAGAGTGCACAACACCGCGATAGTCAAAGAAAACAGTCAACATGACTTTGACTTTTGATCGACTTTGGCGTGGTTTTTTCGGTTTCGGATCAGTTGGAAGGCGCCACTCCGAAGCTTGTTGACTAGTTTGCATGTCAAACTCGTAAACCCACGTCTCGTCACCAGTAACAATGCGTTTCATGAATGTTGGGTCCGAACTGACTTGTTCTAGCATGTCCTCAGCGACTTTCATGCGATTGAGTTTTTGGAGAAAATTCAGATCTTTTGGGACTAGCCGAGCAGCAACTTGTTTCATACCGAAATGATTAGTTAAAATGGTACGGATCGACTCGTGAGATACAGAAAGTTCGGCGGCTATCTCTCTCAGAGTTGAATGGAGATTTTCAATCACTATTTCCTTCACTTTTGCGATGTTAACTTCAGTTGCAGACGTTGACGGCCTACCAGAGCGAGGCAAATCTTCCATCACATCTCGACCGCTTTTGAACGCTTTGAACCACTCATAAGCACGAGTTTTTGATAAAGTCGATTCACCGTAAGCCTTCTGTAACATTTTCAGTGAGTCCGAACACGAAATTCCATTGGCGATGCAAAATTTAAGACAAACTAATACGATATTTTTGTCGATTATGAAATTCGCAATACACACTATATATGATATTACTAAAACCAGCACTGTATTTAATATAAATAACAGATGCAACTCAAACTCAGCGCCAAAATGGAAAACAGTTGTGCCAATCTAACAACTACAAAAAAAACAAAAATTTGAATTTGGAACCATAAACAAATCATCCATTCCCGATACTTTTTTGACTGAATGTATAAGTTGTTTTTTGTTACTGTTTTTTTTACGTTGAACATTTAAATTTATACAAAATGGCTTTAAATACATTTACAATTCTTTTTTTTTTCAATATAATAACGGATTTAGAATATTGATGGAGCTGCTCCCATTCTGCAGTGCATCAGGTATGTTTGCAGAGGCATACATCGATAGTTTCAACGTCATCATCAGAGAGATATCTGCCTCTTTGCTATGCAGAGTGCGGGTGGATAATTTCTAAGGATGTGGAAGATCTTACGATAACTCTCTTGATAAATATCTTATACACCAGATCTTGAAGTAGCATCTTCAGGATATGGTGTATCCATGCGTTAAATTTCATTCAAATTCATTCAGCAGTTTGATTGACATACAAACATTCTCCATTACTATATTAGTGTGTAAAAATCTGCTGTTACTTACACAATTATAAATAACTAGCTTTGGCCCGTAGCTTCCCCCGCGTACATTGTTTTATGTATTCTATGTCACACAGGAATAAAGCATCTTTCTATCGGTGTAAACATTTTCGAAATCGGACCAGTACTTTCAGAGATTACCTCCTACAAACAAAAAAACAAACTTTACCTCTTATAATAAAAATATATATTGTATACAGGGTTATTTGTAAAACACTAGCAACTAGTTGAAATATGTTAACAACGAAATGTTGAAGGCTTGTTTTTGGGTAAATGTATTATGTATTGTAAAAAGTCATAGAACAAAAGTTGTTGTTTATGATGTTAGTAATACAGTCCTGCAAGGTTGCTAGTGTTTTACAAATAACCCTGTATAAGTTACACGAATTCTAAATGTACTCTAAACATAAACGCGTTAAAAATTAATCTTATAGAAAATAACGTGATATTTGGTCTAAGAAATAATATCATTTGGCATCCACTATGTTTCACTTAGTGGTACCTACTTTTAGCTCCCCTCTTCGCAAAACGTTAAAGCAGGTCATATGTTCCATCGTCCTTTCAGATCGGGAAAGCCGTATATCTTCCAAGAGCACCTTCGCAAAGGCGTAGCATGGACTAATTTAGACGTGGGCGAAGGCACATCAGGGACGGATTTTTCTTTCATAAATTCGAAAACGAGACAGCGATGGTCACAATCTAGTGTTTGACGACATCGTTGCTTACTTTCAGGCGACATAGTGGTCAAACGCGAGCCTATCAAATTAATATAATAAAGATTTAAAGTTTGTTATTTTGTTTGTGCGAGGTAATCTCTGAAAGTACTGGTCCGATTGCAAAATTTTTTTCACCGATAAAAAGCTGCGTTATTCTGTAGTGGCATAGGCATTTTATGCACGCAGGCGAAGCCGCAGGCAAAAGCTGGTAAATTATAAAAATACCCTTGTTTTCAAAAGCCCCTTTGGATGCGAGGCCGTAGGGAAGGGCCCACTTCGCCCACGTCTTGCTACGCTACTGCACCTTCGCAACATATTCTCTCAATTTGCTCTGAAGATAAGTGGTTTATACATTTAACGGATATTCCAGTTTCCTTACAAACATTACAAGAAACTAATGTTTTCGACCGTACAAAGGTTTCGTAACCAATTTACTTAATGTAACTTTAACTTTACTTGTTTTAGTTTATACTTAGTATCTCTGTTAACAATTTATTCGAAGTTTAGGTTTTCGGATTGTTTAATGTAAAATTGTAATTTGTTTTGTGGTTTGGATTTGTGGTTATTGTTTGAGTTTTACGGACTTAATAGCTTCTCCCGTTCTGGGTGGACCGAGTCTGCGAGAGTGAGTGTCACAATGAGTAAAACTAACTGTATGCGCGATTCAGGCGAAAGTTTGCGGACTATTTGGAGTTTGGCTGTCGTGTGGATTTTCACTGTTTTTCATACAACCGCACATAACTGATTATGACGTTATTACACATTTTTCATTAGATATTTTGGAAACACAGTATCTTGTGGATATTACCTAGGTTTCTAAAAAAACCAATTTCTAAATTTGTGTAAAACTAATCCAGTAAAAGCCTCTGAAAATGTCCTATTTTGTATGAACTTTGACACTTCATAATTTGCTTAAAAATTAAAAAAGTCAAAAAAGTAATCCTCTAGAGACCTTGCAAATTTTATGAAGATTCTAAATCACGACAACATTTTCCAAAAACTTTTAAGGGTTTAAAAAAAACAGCTATTTCCTGGAGCAAGTTTTGTGAAATTTTCGAGTAAATCTCGGAATTACCGAATACTAACAGAGTTTCCAGGCGTTATCTCTCTTTTTTTGCGTTGCCTTTTCGTCAAACATCGCGTTGGATTGCATTAAATGAAGTAACAAGCTTTTAAACCATTTTCGATGTTTACGATAAGCGAGTGGACAAGGAACCTCTTAATACTTTTGTTCTGACCACGTGACTGAGCATTGAAATGACGTCATTCCTCTACATTTGAAGTTACCTACTAACAATAACGATTGCAGATTAGCAACTAGACTAACTTGACTGCTTAGTCTACGACATAGCTCTTTTCGGAGCTCAACCACAAAATTTTACATAAATTCGAATTTTGTTGAAGAGCGTGGCGCTAAATTCAGTCATTTTACGTCAGTGAAAAATGCGGTTGTCATCTAAATGTCAGTCCACAAAAGATTACGTGGGCAGCTCAGTTCCTTTCACTCGAAATAGCCATTTAATAGGGTTATAATTATATTTCCGTAAATAAAGTTCTTATTATTCAAGCAACTTATTTTTATGCACAATATCTGTAAAAATACAGAAAATATAGATTTTCTGAATTTTCATCAAACTACAAAAATAATGGTGGGCCGATAACTTGGTAAAGATTGCGGGAATCCGATGGATGCGAGAAGCACAGGACCGTTCATTGTGGCGGCACTTGGGGGACGCCTATGTCCAACAGTGGACGTCTTTCGGCTGAAATGATGATGATGATACAAAAATAAACAACATTAAATTTTTGGTCTAGAAAAATTGTGTAAAACTAATGCTATGCTAGATAATTACTGTCGTATAAAACGCACTAGTTACCTACTATAAAAATGCTATTTCCTGTCGTTAGCAACATAGATCTAAATCATTTTCCGACTACTTGCAATGTTCAAAGACAAAATGAGCAAATGCACTTAGGTAATTACATCCTCTTACTCCAAATACTGAATTCTTTACCGAAGTAATAAAAAATAATGATACTATGTGCCTTTAAAATACTAGCTTTTGCACGCAGCTTTACCGGCGTACATAAAATACATGTCACTGAGGAATAAAGCAGCTTTCCATCGGTAAAAAAATTATTATTCAGACCAATACTTTCAGAGATTATCAGATCATTCTACAAACAAAAGAAATATAAAAACAAAAAACAAGCTTTACCTCTTTATAATATTATAGTGTGGGTAGATTTAATGTTGATTAAAGAATGAAGGTTGACGCCTCCACACTAACTTTTGCTCACGACTTCGCTCGCGTACATAAAATATGACCTATGTCACTCAGGAATAAAGCAGCTTTCTATCGGGGAAAAAATAGTAATTTGACCAGTACTTTCAGAGATTACGTCCTACAAACCAATAACAAACTTTACCACTTTATAATATTAGTGCAGATAAAACAAAGTCGTGTTAGTTACACGATTTATAATTTATTAATGGCTGGACCAATTTTAATGATCTTAGCTTTATTAGATTTGCCTTCGCCCCAAAATAGCAGAATAACTGTTAAAATGTCAAAAAAATTACGTAAATAAATATTTAGAAAAATATCCAAATACGTCGAAAAATCACAGCAGCTGGCAAATACTTAGGTTGGTTTCAATCTCTCAATCATTCGGTCAAAAAGTTTAGCTAAAAGTAGTCACTACATTCATTAACTGTTAGGCGGTACGGAGTTCGCCGAGTCATCATTTCAGCCGACAGACGTCCACTGTTGGACATAGGCCTCCCCTAAGTGTCGCCACAATGATCGATCCTGCGCGTCTCGCATCCATCGGTTTCCCGCAACCTTCACCAGGTCATCGGTCCACCTTGCAGGAGGCCTTCCGACGCTGCGTCTTCCAGTACGAGGTCGCCACTCCAGAACCTTTCGGCCCCAACGGCCATCTGTTCTGCGAGCAATGTGCCCTGCCCATTGCCACTTAAGTTTGGCGATTCTTCGGGCTATGTCGGCAACCTTGGTTCTCCTGCGGATATCTTCATTTCTGATTCGATCCCGCAAGGAAACTCCGAGCATAGCCCTTTCCATTGCCCTCTGGGTGACTTTGAGCCTTCTGATGAGGCCCATTGTGAGCGACCACGTTTCGGCACCATATGTCATCACTGGCATCGCCGAGTCAGCTAGTATTTAATAAAAATAATTAGGCCTGCTGATTAAAGGTGTGACTATCGCCAATCAATTAATGTCGATCGAAAGAACATAATTAATAAGACTAGCTGACGTGAATCAAAAATTATACTGAATGGTCTAATTGTACCACGGTATTTACCTGCGACAAACGGTCCAGTTAGGTAGGTTTAACTTAGAGAAAGAGGTCGTTAAACTAGCCGTCCGGTAACCGTCCGGACCGAGCTTGAGTTGTCGATAAAGCGTAGTGTTCACGAACCTCAAGGAGATGTCAGAGCAAATCCGTACGGACTCAGCAGAATCGAAGCCTACTAAAGTAATGGATTGAGTGAAAGTGAACCCCGGGGCCCCGGAGTCAAGACAAAAAAGGAACATAGAAGTGAGTTTTAGTCAGTAAAAGTCAGACACGTTCTAGAGCGAGAGAAGTCCTTGGATGATTTCCCACCTAAAAAAATATCACAAAAAACGTTTTACAAAAAAAAACCGACTTGACTAAAAATAACTATAGTATATAATATTTGAGGAGGTTCCTCGATATCGCCACGATTCCATCATTAGATCCCGACTTGGTAACTATGGGTTCATTTGGAAAGTAAATTACTTCCAACAAAAAAAAAAAATTTTTCAAATCGGTTTGCAAGCGACGGTATGCGCGAACAAACATAAAAAAAAACCTCATCCTTTTTTAGAAGTCGGTTAAAAAACCAGTAGGTGACGGTATTAGACCTGAAATAATGAACCAAAAGTTAAATTAATATCATAAAATGTTTAAGTTTTAATCTATAATATTGTTGGTAAGCAACATTTACTAAATAACGAAACATAAACGTTTCTCTCGATACATTTATTTTTCACATACTCCCACACATTTTGTGTATTCGAGTAGATAGTTACGTACCGTATATTCTGAATATATAAATTAATTTTCACATCAAATAGTTCATGTAAGATAAACGTACGGAAACTAATTTTCTTTAGTTGATAGAGCGAGTGGTTTTGTGGTTCAGCATCCAGGGGCTAAGCACATAATTTGATGTCCTTGAAGCTATGGGAATTTGGGTAATGTGCCCCACTTTAAAAAAATATAGAGTTGAACAAGTGAACACAGTAAATAAATACATAAACATACAGAGTAACAAACAGCAATAAAATCCATATAACGCCATAAGAGAGTTTATTGCCAAGAGTCTCTGGCAGGGGCCCGAGGTCTATCTCCAACTAACAGTGCTACACCAGCGGTTTGCGAGCGGAGGCTGTGACCGGGTGCACTACGAAGACGTCATGGACGCGTGGCAAATTCGCAACGTTTTCAACGTGTTTTTTTAGCACTAACGACGTACAATTCCGTCGTTGACCTTCCTTTCGTTCCTGACTATGTAAAATCCTATTTGAATTAAAATGACACACCACCTGTTCAAGCATGTTTTTTTCATAGATTTTACTCAATGCTGGAAGTACAGGTATTGGTTTCTAATTAGAGGGATCACTCTTACTATCTGTTTTAAAACATTGGTACGACTTTACTATGTTTCATTAAATCAGAGAAGCCTATCCATACTAATATTATAAATGGGCAATTGTGTGTGTCTGTTTGTCCGTCTTTCACGGCAAAGCGGAGCGACGGATTGACGTGATTTTTAGGCTACTTTTGGTCTCTTTCTAACCCGAATTTAACGCAAGAAAAGGCGCGGGCAAAAGCTAGTCAATAATAAATACATACATAGCTTGTCAAAATCATAACTCTACTTTGACTTTGCTGTAGTCGGATAAAAAAACAACCCAGGAGCTCTACGACTCGAAGAACAATACCAAAGACATTTTCTCGCTACTATACATTACCATAATCCAATTGTAATGTGGAGTGCGGCTTCTCCTCATTTAAACTAATAAAATCGTACCTTCGTACGACTACGACGAACTGAACATTTCGCGAAAAGTTAACCAAAGGACGCTATACATTGTTAAGATATCTGCTCCCTAGCCAAGTTACAACTGTTTCGCTCGCGCTGAATACTTCGATTTGGCCGCGCCGCTAATTCTTTTGTTCTGACCACGTGACTAAACGTTGAAAGACGTCATTCCCCTACATTTGAAGCTTTCTACTAGCGTTACCGATTGCAGATTAGCAACTTGGCTAGGGGTACTGCTCTCCTGGCCAAGTTACAGTCGTTTCGTGTCGAATTCCGTTCTCCAATCGGTAACGCTTCGGTGTCAACGATTGTAGAAAACGATAAGTTGGTAGCCATGTTGAGGCGCCTGAGTCGGCCGCTCGGTCTACAATGTAGCGTTTGTATAACAAAGGATGTAGCGTTGAACATTGTAGAAAGATATTCTATCATTTTGAACGATGGGGCTACGAATTTTCTATCGTTAGTTCTGACCACGTGACTTAACGTTTAGTCCCATACATTTGATTAGTTTCCGTCTAGCATTAACATTGCAGATAATCAACTGGACTAGCAGTGCAGTAGTGTCAAGCGCTAAACCAAAACTTTAGATCAATTTAGTTTAATAAGGTGTCCTTGTGGCGACACTTGGGGGAGGCCTATGTCCAACAGTGGACGCATATCGTCTTAAATGATGATTATGATGAAGGTGTGCTTAGTGTCTACATATAAAATCCAACCAGACCCGAAACATCTAACACTGTAGGCCACATAAATATTTCTTCCGTGCAGGAACTGAACCCACGCCACGCAGCGCAGCAGCCAATCGCTTAACCATTGCGCTAACCGAGCTGTCGATATGAACTTTATCAAGGTGACTAGATTTTTCAGAACCTATAGCTATTATCTCAGTCAATGAGCAATATGTTATAAAGATGGATCATCCCTAGAACGATACTTGAGTCTAATTTAAAACGATGTGAGCTGATATTATATTTTATTATTCATAGTATATTTTACATTATTCAAGGAGACTGCATATTGACAAGAAAATCACCCTGACTTCGCGGATACGTAATTTAATGTTTGTAAATAAACATAAAAAGGGTAAAATAACGTAACACCCTGCTTCCTTTAATGTTTGGATCTTCTCGTAACTTATACCTTTTTTCATACTTTATTACACATTATTGGCTTGCGTGTGATGGGGGATGTCGTGCATCAATATTTAGTTTAAAGCCCAAGTGCCATAAAACAGTGACTTTTTTGTGGTAGGGAAAATCATCCAATGAGAACCTCTTGAGCGGAGAGGAAGATAGTGTCAGACTCTTACGGACTAAAAACCCCGTTCCTTCTAGCCTTCATACCGGGGCTTGAGCTCCCTTTCGGATAACCCTGGCCCCAGTAGGCTTCGACCCGGCTGGGCCCCTGCTGTTGCTGACAACAATGAACAGTGCACGCCGTCGACGTCTTGGGTTTGGTCCACACAAACGTAACACTCTACTTCCTTTAATGTTTAGATCTTCTCGTAATTTATGCCTTTTTTCATACTTTATTAGACATTATAGGCTTGCAAGTGTCGTGCATTAATATTTAGTTTAAGGCCCAAGCGCCTGAAAAGTGCCATAGAACAGTGACTTTCTAAAGCCTACTCCTCGGTAACGGCCAGGTTAATTGGTTGTAAAAAAATATGTTTATTGTAGATTCATGAACAACATTATCAACTATTTATTTTTTCGTGCGATTAATACTTTGGTTTAGAAAATATATTTAGTAATTTCTCAACTTTTCCCTTCTCTTTCGAAACGGCTTGGATCTTTAGAAACATTTTTACACATAAAAATAGGTGGTTAAATATTCTTCAAAGTGAATGTAGCATATGTAAATCAATCCATATTTCGCAAAGAAAATGGCGGGCCCTATCCGGGCGGAATTAAATGCACAAATACTCGTACTGCCGCCTAGATTTTCGTGTATCACTGCGGAGTGTCAGCTGAAAACCAGCGCTGGGTGTCTGATGCCCAACAAATGCTGAGATCGTAAACCCTTTCGGTTTAGGCTCGCTCGGCACAATTTTGTTGTGTCATTCTGTACCTACTATTCTTCAATTTTATTATTTTATTGATTTTGCCATTGTGCTGTTTGCCTTTGGAGGTATGCCAGAGTGTAAAGTCCCGCAAACCTCCGTTGAAGAGAAAGGATCTTCCATTTCAATTGCGCGATTAGTTCTTATGTGACGTCATAGATGTCGTTACATGTCTAATATACCTATTATCTACACTATAATATTACTAGCTTTTGCCCGCACGGCTTCGCTCCCGCTCTTCCCTATTCTACCCTACTATACCTTACTCTACCCTACTCTATCCTACTCTACCCTACTCTACCCTACTATACCCTACTCTGCCCTACTCTACCCTGCTCTACCCTACTCTACCCTACCAAACTTCACATAAACCATCTACTAAATAGTCCGAACAAAGCCTAAAAATTTGGTTTGGATAGGTGAGCCCGTTCTTGAGTTATAAAATAACAACGAAAAGTGGCATTGATTTTTATATATAATATTATAAAGAGGGAAAATTTGTATTTTTGTGTGTATGTTTGTAATGAATAAACTGAAAAACTACTGTACCGATTTCAAACAATTTCACCAATGAAAAGCTATATTCATCTTGAGTAACATAAGCTATATTTATTGCCCGTGCGAAGCCGGGACGGGCCACTAGTTATCTATAAGTATGTGCTATTCCAGGATCTGGTCTTTCCGTGTACAAATTTCATACAAATCTGTTGAGCCGTTCGAACGTGAAGGAGTAACAAACACACACACACACACACAATTATAAACTTTTACCTTAATAAAATAAATAAATATAATAATTGTATTATGTGATAATATAAATGTAACTACAAGTATTATTGTACGTTTACAGGAACATTAGGAATTCTTGGCATTTAATAAGTTTATTGAGGCAACTATCAAAAAAAAATTTTTTATCAGCGTACGCATTGATTAATCATAAATATTCATAACTAGCTTTGCCCGCGCGGCTTCGCTCCCGCTCTTCCCTACTCCACCCTACTATACCCTACCCTAATTTTTTTTTTCCATAAGAACCTTCTCCTCACAATAACAATCACAACAAAAAAAAAACAGCAAAATCGGTCAAGCCATTTTCATGCCAAGTCGTGACAACGAAAAACGGGGGTCATTTTTATATATATAGATTAATTAACAGCTAATTTATGTTAATATGATAATGAGGAAATTGGTAAATTCTTTGCTAATTAAAAATAAATGAAGTATTCAATTTTAATTTTCAGGATATAATGTAGGTTTATTTCGTGAATAATTATTGTGAATCAAAACCGCTTGTTGGTATTAATTCACCAAATTAGTACCTAAATAGAAAAAAAAACTTTTTGAATGAATTTTATCGACATTTTATTTATATATTTGACATAATTTAATATGGTCGTATTAAATTATGTCAAATATGGCATGTCTTTATTAATTTTCAGGTAGGTATGTGATCCATCGTTTAATGTGACCTTTTTTGTTATTTACGCGTGTAATGTGAACTTGTGTATATTTAACATTTACAAAAGCTACACGTGGAATAACGGTCATTGACCCTCCTTTTTTTGAAATTAAGAATGTCAACAAATGTCTTGACGTTCTTAATTTCAAAAACATTGAATCGACATGTATCGTGATTTGTGATCCTTTGAATGATCTAGTAATGAAAAACTATTCGTTGTTGTTTTTTTCTCGGGCACCTACGCAGAGTTATTAGGATTTATTTTTTTCAATGTATTTTTTTGGTCATTGTACAATGGTCAATATACTTTATTCCACGGTTATCTGGCACTTTCCATACCTAGTACATAATTTTCTAAGTACACAACTAACAAAACATTATACATATATTGTGTTAGTAGTGTACAACAATCAAAAAACAATAATACCCCTCATAGATTTTAATGAATACTAAAGACGACACCAAGTTGTGTAATTATAAAACTTTCTTCACAAATACAGAGCAGTTTGAACAGTTGGTGAAACTTAGATAATTATTTTCATTTGCATCTGGATTGTTCTATTTTACTGAACCATCGAACTCCGTGGAAAACCTATTAGCTCGAGAAAACATTAAGAGGAGCCGATTCAAACTCAAATAGGCTAGTTGCCGTAAAAAATGTAATCAGTACGTCTTTTAGATTATTCAAAAATAAAGGCTACATATTTTTTTATTTGTAAATTAAACCAAAAATGACAAAGATATAACCCATTCAAATTACGTGCGACGTCATGCCGTGCTACATTTTTTCGCACGGGGTGACGTCACACGTAACTTTAATGGGCTATATCTTTGTTATTTTTTGTTTAATCGAAAAAAGAAAAAATACGTGTCCAATATTTTTTTATAATCTAAAATCGGACTAAATAAAATATAGTTATTATGACCCTGAAAACTACCCTATTCGTGTAGTTTCCTGCTCAGCTTCTCTAGTCGGTCCACACTAAGAGCTACTGAGTTGAAATTAAAACCATAAACTCAAATCTCAGGTTCCCTGAAGCTTGGGCACGCCACGATTATGGCGGTAAGTCCCCTCTTTGAGGCGTGGCTGGAAAGACCTCACGGCGTCCTTACCTTCCGCATGACGCAGGTCCTCACCGGACATGGCAAGTTCGGGAGGTTCCTGCATCGGATTCAAGCGGAAGAGACGCCCGGGTGTCGCCACTGTGCACAACGCCCGGAGGACACGGTGGAGCACACCGTCGAGGTGTGCCCTGCCTGGGCGGAGCATCGCCGTGCCCTCGTGGGGGCGATCGGCGGCGGAGACCTCTCGCGCCGGGCCCTGGTCGAGGCCATGGTCCGGAGCGAGGAGGAATGGCAGGCGGTCGCCTCCTTCTGCGAAGCAGTAATGCTTGCAAAGGAGGAGGCCGACTGCATCAGCCGCCGCCGCCGCCGGGATTCCGATCCCGATTTCCGGCCACCGTAGACGCGGGCTTGCGGACGGCGAGCCATGGGTAGCTCGCTGTCCGATCGTCCGGTAATGGACCGAGTCCAAGACGTCGACGGCGCGCACTGTTCCCGCGCGCCTCAAGGAGTTGTCAGCAGCAGGAGGGGCCCAGCTGGGTCGAAGCCTACTGGGGACAGGGTTGTCCGAAAGGGAGCTCGTGCCCCGGTATGAAGGCTAGAAGGAACGGCGCGGGGTTTTTAGTCAGTAAGACTCTGAC
The DNA here is from genome assembly GCA_949319445.1 of Mythimna lalbum. NCBI lineage: Eukaryota > Metazoa > Arthropoda > Insecta > Lepidoptera > Noctuidae > Mythimna > Mythimna lalbum. The sequence continues at coordinate 11,566,014 of OX439356.1, read as the reverse complement.
ACTGTCTCCCGCTCCACCCAAGAGCGGGTTTCATCAAAGATGATTTTCCCCGTCGACAAAAAAAAAGGTCCCCTGAAGCTGTGAAAAACTGTTTCCTTTGTGCCGAATGTGGATCTAACATACTTCTTGATGTCGAAAGAGGAATAGCTTTGGTGCCAAAAGAGGAATACTTCGAAAAAAATGGTGCCGAAAGAGGAATAACTTCGTGAAAAAGTCAAACTTCAAAGTTAACGAAATAAAAAGAAACGGCCGTTTATGTCGCAAGAAACGTAGGTATATTTCGTTACTTTCGAGGGAATCAAAATTTATAGGTTGAATTCGGCGTGTAGCAAGGTCACATAGTACAAGTACAGGAAAAAATCTGAAAACTGTAGTTAAGACACAAAAAAGATTTTTTTTTGCGATTGGGAAAAACCTTCATAACTCAATTCGGGAATTGAACTATAGAACAAAGGTAACTTTGTACAGAACCCTAAGGGCGCGAATCCGACTCGCACTTACCCGTTTTTTTTTTATAAAATTTATATGGTAGAATGACGTTTGCCGGGTTAGATATACCAATTATTATTATTACACCTATATTCTTGATACCTACACTACTGTTTAGTAATTGACTGTCTATTGGAGTATGTTTTCCGCACTCAGAACATTGTAGGTATGTAGGCAATGGCGGACATCATTCAAAGAGCTTTTATCTAGTATCTACGTGGAAACTGCTTAGGATAAAGATTTAATTAAGAGTGCTTATGTCTGAACTAACTGCTCGCAGCCGTGAATTAAGTTTATTAGAGGCTTATCTCCAAGTTGGAACAACATAAAGAAGCCTCTTATCTCTGCCTAAATCCAAAACAACTCTGTTTTTAGTACCCATCTAGGTTTTGGCATAGAAATAATCGTATACAAAATATTTATTTATTTAACGCTTTATGCGGACTTAATGCCTTAGGCATTTTCTGCTAGTCAACCTTTGGTTGATGCAGAGAAAAATAGTGATAGGTGCAATAAATGAGAGAGAGAGAAGACGAATACAAGAATAGTCATAAGTGCTAATAAACCATATAAATAATATCGTAACTTATTACAAAAACCAACTAATAATCTGCATTTTTACCTCAAATTAAGTTGCTTATATATTATAGCGAAGTAAAACTGGATATTAGCTATGACACTTATTTACCAAGATGGCTTCGACACGGCGGCGATTCCTCGCGCCCGACTTTGGTACAGGCAATGGTCCGAGGAGGAGTGGCAGGCAGCCGCCTGCTTCTGCGAAGCATAATTGCTAGCAAAGGAGGAAGCCGACTGCATCAGGCAAAGGCGGCGCTCACAGCGCTCCAGCTGCCCGCCACCGGGATTTCGATCCCGATTTCCGGCCACTGTAGGCGCGGGCTTTCGCAATGGGTAGCTCGCGGTCCAACCGTCCGGTAACTGTCCGGACCGAGCCCCAGTCGTCGACAGCGCGCATTGTTCCCGCGCGCCTCAAAGAGCAGGGGCCCAGCTGGGTCGATGCATACCGGGGCCAGGGTTATCCGAAAGGTTACCCTTTTGACATCTGTCAAAACAAATAAGAATACTCGCGCCGAAAAATAATGTATTTTTTTAGAACACTTTATGTAATGAATTATTATTTTATTGTTTATTTCAGTTTCGTTTACAGTTACATTCTAGGGCATTTGCAAATGTCAAAACCTGCTTTTTATTTTTTAACGAGTTTAGCCATCTCGTAAACAAAAAAAGAACGGTACCTTATTCAGGTGTCTGACTTCTAAACATCGTATATGTACAGTAAATGCAGACTGAAGGCACATTGCTTCTCATAAACAGAGATAAGAAAATGTTTTATTAGCTTTTAACGTGAGTAGTATCTCTAACAAATTTAGTACCTACTAGCTTCTGCCAGCGACTTCGTACGCGGATCCTGTTAGTCTTATGCCAGCGACAACGGGCTCGTCAAAATCAAAGATCTGATATGTCTGATGTCGAATTCTAAGAGCCCGGGGACTGGAAAACAACGCGATGTGCGAGACGATTCGAGACGTTCCAGATCTCTCCCTTCCACTTACGCGCGTGACAGTATGCACACACCTTAGACATGATGCCAATGTCTTCGTGTTCGATGTAATTAATAAATGGGTTATAGGAAAACGCGCTCCTTTCTTTATTCCCAAAAAGTGTTCCCATAACGTGATCTAACTCGACGCCAACGCCATTTACGAAACGTTTGGAAAACGGAAACTACATATTATTTACCCAAATAATATAGTATCTTAGCCACATGCAGCGCCCCTTAGTGAACTCCACAGCGGGTGACGTAACCTACGACCAACTTATTATTTGCGGTTGGTACAGTAATCGGGTCTAGGGATCGAGCCGCAAAATTAAGTTTGTTTTTATTTTATATACTTTTCCGGGATAAAAAGTACCCAGTATGGTGCCTAGGATATTAAAGAATAATTATACCAAGTTTCATCGTAATCGGACCAGTAGTTTTTGCGTGATGCCTGAACAAACAGACAGACAGACAAAAAATTTTTAATCACATTTTTGGCTTCGGTGTCGGTCTAGTAACACCCCCTGCCGTTTATTTTTTTATATTTTCAATGTACAGAATTTTCACTTCTACAGATTTATTATAAGTATAAGTAAAGTAGGTACCTAAACTACGTCTAATAGAATGAAATAACCTATTGGATACCTAGGTAAGTACCTACTTACCTATTTAAAGCTAAATAAATTTAAAAAAAGTTTAATTTATAATTAAGGTAAGAAATATTTAAACACTACCAAAATAACTAATACCTATTTTATAAAATAACAACCAAAGAAATCTAAAAATAAATTATTAAACGTAAGAGTAGACTAAAAGTCGCGCTGATAAGCACGGTTTGTTAAAATCAATTATTGTCTGTCAATAAGGTCGAACACTCTGAACGTCTATTCGCGTCAACAGCCAAATATTGCCGCCGCGAGCCGCGTCGCGCGCGGCGACCGTTACACAAAAATAATCCTTAAAGCATGATTCAGTATTCGCGCGCGATGGCTTATTAGCGTATTTCATGTATAACTTTGGTGTTTCTATACCGATTTCTATGATTCTTTTTTTATTGAATAGATAATAATGTTAACTTTTTTTGATTAGGGATGAGTGAGAGTGTTATAAACGTAAGAGTAGACAAAAATAAACAGAAAGCTCCGAACTGCTAAGCTATCGGGAGTTACACGTGTTATTGTGAGTCAACCATAAAAAATAGACATATGCTGTCGTGGGATATTTATTATATAATTTTAAGGAGAACATTTCCGTCATACATGATTTCTGTGTAGCTTTAACCATTAAGGCTGCAAATGCGACGGAAGCTTAAAAAATTGAGTAATTTCTCCCGTTTCCCCAACATTTCCCTTTACTGCTCTGCTCCTATTGATCGTAGCGTGATGAAAAGTATACTATAACCTGCCCAGGAGTATGAAGAATGATTGTACCAAGTTTCGTTAAAATCTATCGAGTAGTTTTTGTTTCTATAAAGAACATACAGACAGACAGACAGACAGACAGACAGACAGACAGACAGACAGACAGACAGACAGACAAAAATTTTACTGTTTGCATTTTTGGCATCAGTATCGATCACTAATCACCCCCTGATAGTTATTTTGGAAATATATTTCATGTACAGAATTGACCTCTCTACAGATTTATTATAAGTATAGATGAGGGTACTTTCCATCTTTAAAATTCTAAAGTAGTTAAGGCTTCGAAACCCTTCATTGGTGTAATCATGAAATGGGTTTAAATCCCTCGAGATCGACAATATTGTAAGAAAGGTTCACTGATCAGGCGAGTGGGGTGTACAATTAAGAGTTTGGTTTCTGTGTCTACTTACCAGAAATACTCGCTATGAGGATGCTTTGTTCCAATAGATTAAACTTCTCAAAGTCCATCTAAGCAATCAAGTCGAGACTCGATGTTAGATACTTAAAATTGATTGTCGTCTATTTGTTTTTTGTCGTAAATCTTCTACAATAATATTATAAAGATTTTAATTCATGAATCCCCAAGCGACCACCGGTGGTCTTACTATTGTGTTTCTAATTGACGGTATCTGAAGGGTTAAGTTTGTTTTTTTTTGTTTGCAGGAAGTAATCTCTGAAAGTACTCCCCTCCTAGCCGAGTTAGAACCGTTTCGTTTGCGCCGAACGCCTCAAAATGGCCACGCCCCCAATTTTTTTGTTCTGACCACGTGACTAATCGTTGAGATGACGTCTTTTTTGAAGTTTTCTACTCTGGCGTTAACGATTGCAGATTATCAACTTGGCTAGGGGTAGGTACTGCTCCGATTGCTAATTTTTTTTCACCGATAGAAAGCTGCTTTATTCCTGAGTGACAAAGGCTATTTTATGTAAGCGGGGGAAGCCGCGGGCAAAAACTGGTATTTTATATATTTCCTAAGAGACATCAGTTAAGAGTAAGTTCCGAAGTCTACAATAGAAGTCAGCTACTTATTGCATACAATTTTTATTGTGTCTTTAAGGATCCCATACTTCTTGAAGTCTTTTCAGATGAACAGGATAAATAATTTCGGAAGCTGTAATTTATATCGTACTAGCTGCCGCTCGCGGATCCGTCTCCGTAAACCAGGAGGTATTTTAGTAACTTTAATTAAGAGGCGATTGCCATACAATTACCAATTTTAGCTACGGAAGCTCAAAAAAAAGGGAACCCTTATAGGGACACTTCGTTGTCCATCTATCTGTTTGTTAAGATCCTTTATCTCGGGAACGCATGTAGATATCTTGTTGAAATTCAAACTTCTAAGATAACGAAATAAAAAAAAAAGCGGCCGTTTATGTCGCAATAGACATATATTTCGACACTGACGAGGGAATCATAATTTATAAGGTACTTCCCGTTAATGACTAAAACACACTCAGGGTCTTTCAATTACCCTTTGCGCTCTAGGTTCGCTTTGTTTTTTTCGGAAGTGGAATAATCAAATAATGTCTCCCACTCCGAGTGCAGCGAGTGGTAGTGTCAGACTTGTATTATGCTGTCTGCTCTTTGAGGCGCGCTTAGAACACAACGCGCAATCGACCTTCGGACGGCGAGCTACCCATTACTCATCATCCGCAATCACGCAATAATTTACGTCTTAAAGTATACTTTTTCCGTAACTATGAAGATTTATGAATTAATTTCCCGTCTCCAAATGCGCTTTGAAGAAAAAGTAAATGTGCAAAAAAACTTCTGCATACCGTTTCATTAGATTTTATGGCCAGAAAACTTCGCTAATGATAATGGATATGGAGCAATTTTGCGGAAAACATGATTTAAAGCTTTGAAAATTTCGAGTTTGTGTCTATTTTCGAGTGGTTACCGAAGTAAATAACTTAAACAGCAAACCAAAGTTTGACGTCTGAGGTCGAAAAAGTTCTTTGGACTTCACGTAACATAACTAATAGGTGGTACAGCCATAAGTTTGTGTACGGTTTTCAACATACATATTATAATAATATATACCTAAATTGACCATTTAGTTTATAGTTCAAAACGGGACCTAGTATTATACCTACTATACGTCAGTTTGTAGGCTAACATAGAAAGTATGAAAGTAAATACAATTTTTAAGTGTTATTTATTTAGAAAACAGTGTAAGTTAATACAATTAGTGTTCTTGTACGTGTTTAAATTTTCGCATGGTTTTTTGAAAACGGGATTATTTTGCATCCTGGAGCTTTGTATGGGGACAAAGGGATAGATGACCGATAAAAGATACAGTCCCGTTTACAATGAGGACATACCTATATGCTCACTTTATATTTTCAACATTATTTTTACTATATTCGAAACTTGAACATAGTTTGTTCAGAATCAGTAACTGAATCGATTCCAAATATTTTTTAAACCATGTTATATTTTTTCCCAAAATATATTTAAAAATGGCACAAATTGGACACCAGTGACACTAATTACAACACAGGTCAAGGCAGGTCACACACTTACAGCTCACAGCTGAGTGCGAGAGCAAAACACCCCTGAATCGCATTAATCGCACGGATGACCCGGTGACTATGCATTTTTGGTGACATAACAAGCTAATAACTTTGTGATTATTCATGATACAGTTATGAATTTTTTTACATAGATTGTTTACATAGTTTCGCATATACTAAAATTAATGTTGTAGGTATATATTAATATGTCACTGGAAAATTACAAACGCTGAAGCCGCACCGCGCCGTATGGTTGTAAAATATCGCGAGAAATTGCTATTTTTTCTAAATAAGACAACTTTATGTTAGAAACTAATGAATTTAGATGTGATTTATCGTATAGGTATAGAACGTTTTTATAACAAGAAATCTAATAAAGATTTAATATAGGTAGGTATACCTTAGAAGATCATAGTTTGGACTTTGGAGTCTGCAATTTTCCTGTGACATATATCTAACAGGTTAAATTATTTACCTATATGGAATTATCCATTTGTTTGCCAGTAAAATCTAAGTAGTCATTAGTAACTTGGGTAATTTAATTACACAAATGACGTTTTTCAATAAATTTTGTCTTCAGCTCATTGAACAATAGGTACAATAAAATCCATGTTCAAAGATGGAAACTTGGTAATTATGCGAAACATATAAATACGGGGAATCATTTAAAAGAATAGGAAATAAATAATACGATAAGTGTCAATTTTGTTAGAGTTAGTCATAGTTTCAGAGATCCTAAATAAAAAAGTAATTTTATGTTAGACTAAACTGCATTAGCAGTTTAGTCTCTAAACTACGTAACGATTTGAGATCATCGTGACATTTTTATTTTTATGAGGTTTGTAAGTAGATTTGACGATAAGAATTAAATATTTAATGTCTTATGAATAAAATTGAACAACTTTATTCTTAAGACATTAAGTGTCTGGCCTTTTGGTCTAGTGGTTAGTGGCCCTTACTGCTATGCAGGAGGTCGCGGGTTCGATTCCTACCCAGGTCAAATGTTTATGTGATGAGCATGATTATTTGTTCTGTGTCTGGGTGTAATTTATCTATAATATGTATGTATTTAGAAATATATAAGTATGTTTATCAGTTATCTAGTACCCATAACACAAGCTCTGCTTAGCTTGGGAATGGACGGCGTTGTGTGATAGTTGTGGAATATTATAATTGTTTTTAAATTTTTACAATACTAATATAATAATCCATGCTTAAATTATAAATGCGAAAGTAAATGTTTATCTGTCTGTTTGTGACCGACCTCATCTCGTTATTTACAAAAAATATTGTCGAGTAAAACTGTAATTTTTAACCAAGTTACAAAATAACTCTTACAAGATTTTCTTGCTTCTGACCATCTGTAACAACCGTCAAAGATCTACAAATGACAGTCAGGATCAACGGATTAACGTGGTTTTACGAGTCATGAAGGAATATCGACATGTTGAAGTTATTTCATTCATCTACAGATCCAGAAGATGCAGCATTGGAAGGCCTCCCACAAGATGGACCGCCGCAGACCTGGTGAGGGTCCTGGGAGGACTGGTTGATGTGGCGATTTTTTTTTTACTTTTGATAAAACGTTGCCCCACACTAAGAATTACTCCTGTATCGAGGGTGCTTTCACAAACATTTATTTTTTTACATTTATTATGTACTTGTACAAACCTATGATACAATAAATATATTGAATTGAATTGAATTGACATGTAAACTCACATGCACAAGACACCGAGACCCCGGAACACCTAACTGTAAACTATAGAAATATTTTTTCCGTTCGGTAATCGAACCCGCGATCCGCAGAACAGCAGTGGATCGCTCTACCACTGCGTCATAACTTGGGTTTTTTTATGGTGGGGAAAATCATCCCATGACAACGCCCGCTCTTGGCCGAAACGGGAGATAGTGTCAGACTCTTACTGACTAAAAACCTTCATATCGGGGCTCGAGCTACCTTTCGGTGGGTGAGGCCTATGTCCAACAGTGGACGTCTTTCGACTGCAATCACGATAATCCACAGAGTGACCTCGTCAAATGTTGCTTAACCTTGTTATTTTATCTCCAAACTCCTCATTACTTTTATTACACAATAAAATCTCGGAAAATAATGTTGCTTTGTTTGTATAGTCTCTTTCTCGACGTTACGTTTGTTTGTCATTAAACAAATCCTTGGAAACAACAAGGCTATTAGCCAGGTATTCCGAATTTCAGATTATTCACAATTTAATGTGCGGGTTCTCCAAAAGAATCTCTTCCGTAATGAGATGTTAAATATTGATGATTTTCCCGGACGTTTTATCTCTTGTTCGAATTGCTTTTTGGTTGGGGAAGATTTGATTTTGGTTCAGAAAATATCTTGTTATTTTTCTATTTTGAACTATAGGGCAATAGTACACTTTAATACAACTGCAGAAAGTTGGTCATTGCGATTGAGGCGGAATTCGCACGAGCCGTAAGCAAGTGTGCTAAGGTGCCGAGGGTTGTTGCACGTGTATCAAACGACTTTTTTCAACACATTTACGAAGAAATTAATAAACGGGGGTTGATCGGCGATACATGGGGTCAACGTGCGCCCAGCCTAGGATTAATGTAATAACATTGTGGCGGGAAGACTATGCGCACTTTTCTGCATTAGTGCGGAAAATAGTCTATTGCATGCCTAAAAGCGGTGGGATAAGAGCGAGTTTCTGAGTATGTGTATTGAAAACCATTTATCTGTAAACTAACTTCTGCCAGCGACTTCATTCGCATGAAAGTTTCTCCATGCATTTGGACGCCTGATTCATTTCTTTTCTGAAAAAACATAAGAAAGTGGTTGCGAATATTTTTTGAAAAACTTAATAATGTCGACTTCCGAACACAATTTTTACACTACGCAAATACTTTAAGTCACGGCAAGGCAAGGCGCGTCAAACACGTTCAAGATGGCGGCACGCGACGATATGCGCAGACTATGTATTTTTGTAAAATGTTTTTTTGTTTTTGTGTTTTGGAACAATGTGTTCCCAAAACGCTTTGTACTTACGTATGGATGGTATGTCCACCAAGTACCAGTGGCGTAAAACCGTACGTCTTGTCGTCCGATGATGGAATGGACTAGGCGGAATTACCCACATTCCCCAAAATGTAAACGATATACATAATCATAATGTCTTCTTCTCACCTACAGCAGCCGCTTTACATAAAACTTTAGAAAACACTTAACATAAAAAATGACTGACATGGGACACTCAAATACAAGCCGCTTTGCATCTGTGGAAAATACTTAACATAAAAAATTACTCAACAGGATATTTAATTATGTTGTCCGGGTGAGATGGCCATATTAACTAATTAAAGCAACTTTTCTAATGAGTTTAAAACACGTGAAAGTTTCTTACTTCACAAAATCCGTTCGAAAAAAAAAAACAACAAAGCGTTGACCACTTAATATGTCAAACTTTCGACATAAATCGTACATGCTTTAATAAAACAAAGTAAAATTGTAAAATACAAATTATATTGTCAAAAGTTTTGCCTTTTTTTTTCTTTGGAATGTAAAATCTACCTGCACTTTTTTTGTAGGTGGGAAAATCATCCAATGACACACTCGCGCCCTTGGCCGGAGCGGGAGCTAGTGTCAGATTTACTGACTATAGGTAAACCTATCCCTGTTCCTTCCGAACCGGTGCCGAAGTATCGAAGCAGACCCTTGGCCCTAGTAGGCTTCGACCCTGCTGGGCCCATACAGTTTGCTGACAACTCCGTGAGGCGCGCGTGAAACAATACGCGCCCGAAGTCTTGGGCTCGGTCCGGACGGTTATCGGACTGTCGGACGGCGAGCTACCCATTGCTCGCCATGCTCCTGGTTCCAAACTAAATTGAAGGTAACTTTATTTATATTATTGGTTGAACTTTTTTTCTATTGCTATCCCTTCCGTATGACTCTTTCCCCCGCAATAACCATAATTAAAAGTCCTATAATAATAAATCATCATCATCAAGATGTTCTCTTCGAGAAATTGACTTTATTAGGAAGCCTTTTCATAGGCTCGGCAACAATAAGTTACTTAGTCTGAAAATATACCTTTGTCATCATGAAAAGAGTTTCTTGGAGCTGTAATTAAAAAGCCCAGTTCTTGAAAAATTAATTACTTACAACAAACCGGTATAGAAAGTGCTAAAGGATTTTTTTACACCCACCTATTGGCTATAATTAATTTTTTCATGACATAAACGAAGCCAACGACAGAGCTGTCCAGGTGGCTAAATAGGTATAGGTAGGTATAGGTACAAAGGGCTGTTTTCCGCAACTCCACGAACAAGGCGCGTATTTTGTTGGTTGGACAAAATTTTGAGTCGAATCGACACGAGAAGAAGAAGAAGATCAATTTTCTCACATTATAATTAGTTCATACATTGGTTGATTTATGCATTGTGAAAACTCTTACATAGGTACTTGGTTTAACTTAAACATTTAAATAGAATAAATAAAATATACCTGAGTGTACGCCAAGAACCGGTTTAAAAACAGTGTTTTTCGTTTTTAGAGGAAAAAAATAGTAACCTTTCTTTGCCAAAAATTTTACAGGTTTTTTCCAGTTATGATGACAATTACCTACTCAACTTCAAATGTTAATTAAAAAAGAAAGCGCTGTCATACAACAAATAACTTAGTAAACCAAGTACCTATGCACTAGTTTTGTCTTTTCAATATTTGAAAGGAAGTTTAGTGTCTTACTTGTTTTATATCACCCATTTCAATCAATAGATATAAAAGTTGTCGTGTTGCGCCGTGCATAATATAGGTACAAATTGAATTCACTACTTATTAATATGACAATACAAAGTTTTCAATATTCTATTTTATGTAACAGTTATTATCTTTCGTATGGCTTTTTAGGGTTCCGTACCCAAAAGGTAAAACGAAACCCTCTGTCTGTCTGTCTATCTATCTGCCTGTCTGTTTCTCTGTCACCAGGCTGTATTTCATGAACCGTGATAGTTTGATAGAAGTAATTTACAAATGATAAATTTCTGTTGTCGCTGTAATAACTTCTTCTTCTTTCTGCCCTTGTTCTATCTTATTTGTTATCAGCGCAACACATTTTTTTCTTGCATTCTACCCAACTTGTCATGCTATCACTAACTTCTTTTTCTTTCATCTCTCTCTCCCTCTCCACCCATCCAAATGTATACTCATAACTCTTTTAGTAACATGCATTTCATCCCACCTCTTTACATGACCATACCAAGACAAACGATTCCCCTTCAGTTTGTCTATAATTGTGTTATAATAACAAATACTAAAAAACAGAATAAATACAAATATTTATTGATTAACCCTTCAGATACCGTCAATTAGAGACACAATAGTAAGACAATAGATGCGCGGCCACCGGTGGTCGCTTGGGGATTCATGAATTAAACCTCTAGCGTTCGAAAGTGTGGGAGGCTCCATTACAACAAACTTATTTTTTTTGCCGTTTTTTACTACAGACAGTACGGAAACTTTCTTGCGCGTGTTCGACTCGCTCTTGACTTGTTTTTTTATGCACTTATACATTACTGATTGTGATGGGTGTCACGATAGAATGGAAGAAAAAACATGTGGTGCTGACCTCAAATAACACAGGAGAAGGGCAGGAAGATCATGACGGTTTCGGATTCCATACGTAGGTAATGAATACCTAGATACAAATATTTATTTATTTATTTATTCAGGTTAACCAACAACTGTTTACACTACACACATTTCTGATTTAATGACTAGAGTAACATTTACAAGTGTAGCAATTAATTACAGGTTAACACCACATGCACAAAAAACGGCTTTATTTTTTTTTAAATTAAAATATTGAAAATAGAAGTTAGTATTATACAAAATAAGAACAATTGAAAGCATTAATAAAGAAAATTACCGTAACACACAAAAAAAAAAACAAAAAAAAAACAAAGTCTTTGGCATGTAAAATTAGTAATTAAATTATGATACAATTGATTCAATTATGATTTATTAATTATTGCAATATGATAACTATAATGATTAAGTATAAATATGATAACTCTAATGATTAAGTATAAATAAATAATACAATTAAATTAAAATATTGAGAAATGGCTAGTAATAGCTAAAATGCTTTATTATTTCAAGCTAGTTCATAAAATTGGTAATAAATATTGATATTTGCGTTACAGTTATTTTTAATGTCAACAGTACTAGTAAATTACTTGTATAGATATAAATTGAAATCACTATCTAATTATTAGTACCTATAACAATACTAACTTTTCAATATTCTGATTTATGTAATAGTTATTCTATCTTTCGTATGGCTTTTTTTCTACATTTTATATTAGACATTACTGATTCCCATACGGTTACCTATACAAAAATAATAATAGCGTCATGATCATCAGACTTGTCCTACTGCTGGGACTCAGGTCTCCTCTCTAGGAGAGGGAATGGGCCGTAATCCACCACGCGGCCTGGTGAAATGTCACATGTCTTCGAATCAATTTTTTTTTGTTATTAATACCTAAACATTTTTAAATTGTAGCTGAAAAAAAAAATGTGTAGGTACTGTTGGTTTATAAAACCAATCACTGTGTAAATGAGTTATTAATTGGTACTAAATATTGTTATTTGCTTAGTTATTTTTACCGTCAACAGAACTCGTAAATTCTTGTTCAAGATTTCAATATACTTTTTAAGTAAGTACCCCCGCTAGTTGGCTGTTGTATATAATTCCTTGTGCGCCCTTCCCACGGTTTAGTTGTCTGAGGTTGGCGCGTGTTGGCAGCACTGTCAACTGCGCAAGCGCACGCGAAAGAGTTTCACGTTCGGAAAGCTGTTACGATTAAATTGTACGCAAGTGTATTGTGGAGTGATTTGGAGTTACGATTTGTGTGAGCAGGTGAGTTATTTAATTGTTTTTTAGTTATTTAAGGATTTTACTATTAAATTAATTAAATAAATAATTATTAAATTGAATTAAAGGGTTAGTAATTATAGGTAAAAAAACAGTATTTAAAAATCGTTTGAAAGACAAATCGCACCTCCGCTCAAATAGTGTCACAACCCAAAAAATGTTTTTTGCTTAAATTTATCCCTATATGTATTACCATTTAAAGTCCATTTTTCCATAATTTGATTTTTGAGTTGTGACACTATTTGAATAGAGGTGCGAAATGTGAAAATAAATTAAGAGATAATTTTGATAAAATTTGTTTATTTAATTAGTAGTTTTATTAATTAATTGGTCTATTTAACCTAACAATAACTGCTAAATAATAAGCCATTATTTACACATAAATATTGCAAGCTATAATTAAATCTAACAGTGTTGTCCAAGATATTTATCCGAGTGTGGGAGAAATAACTTAATACCTCACCGATAATTTTGAGATAACAATTACATCTTAGTTTAATTGATAAATAATTTCAGTAAACGAGAAATAATTACGATCGTATAATTTAATTATTGGGTTGATCCGTTAAGATTATTCAATTAATAAGTAGTTTGTGTAAAATTACACAAACTTACGTGTTTACATTATTATTTTATATAATTCATTCACTTTCTTTAACGATAATCAGTAAGTAATTGTAACACCATAATAAGTGTATTATGCAACATAATATAAAAAGGTCGTAAAGTAAAATTGGTTCTGTATGCGCAGGCGCCGTATTGGTATTGCGTACGAAACAATAAAGAGTACAATAGCAATCAGATCATGATCTTAATGTGATTATAAAATAGCACGCAATATAAATTAATGTAACAATAAAATTTGTTGTACGAGTATTTTAAACTTATGTTGTTTAGAGGCAAAAGAAAGTAAAATTAGAATCTAAAAAATTTACAGTCAAACGGGGCTAATAGAAACGCAGGGGTTAATCGAGACAAAAAGAAAAAAAAAAAACAAAAGAAAAAAAAGAAAAAAAAAGAAAAGAGGAAAGTTTAAATGGGATTTTCGCGATAATTAACAATTTTTCCTAGCATTTAAGTATTTCGGTTTATTCTTTAATTGTAATAAAAATGGATGCTTTGATAGAAATCAATATGAATATGTACCAAAGTGAAAAATCGAACCAAAGTTTTGTTCCAATTCACCCCAGCGTTCCTATTAACCCCGTTTGACGGTAACTTTATTGTACACCATAATAGTAAAATCTTTTACCCGACTACAAAGATTTTCACACTGACATAAAGCTACAGAAAAATGCATCGATCTTGCGGGATATGACACGAGAGAGGAGCCGTGCGCGAAACACTGTGATTTTTAAATGCGCGAAGTAAATCATTGCACCTAACAATTAAAGTGGTGGTTGTAAATACTCAGTTGGTTCACTCCACCGACAAAGACAATGTCATTAAGATACCTCTATTATACGCCGGTTACAATGACTTATTATTTTTCGCTATCGCACGTTTTTCCTCGACTCAGTTATGGTGAACAACCAATTGTTGCGAAACTTGGTATCTACTTACGATTTTTATGGACTCGATACAGATATTATGTACAAAGTAAAACAGTAAAAATCGATTTGTTTAATCGCTTTACAATCAAATTGTAAATAAGTTACTGGGATAATTTAAAGTTACGTTGATTTATCTAATCGGGCGGTTAATATAAATTAACTAATCCAAAATATGCATCCTTAATTTCCTGAAGAATTTAATTCCTACCTGTATTTGTAAAATCAATTAAAGACGATTTTCATCGATTCGAATTTTCATTATCGATTTAAATATCAAAGTTTATTAATACAAATCGATTAGTTATGTTTCCGTTATCTGAAGATTTTCAATCGAGGTTACGTAAAAAATGTGAAGGTGTAGTTTTTTCGTACTTTTTGTATCATTTTAATTTAATCATGGATTAATTAACCGTATTTGAGGTGAAGGACTTGATAATGTATTTTTACAAAAAAAGGGTGCAAAGAACAAATACAGCTGAATTCGTAAAATATATACAGTCCTAATTGGTATCTTAATTGTTTGTCCCCCGTATCCCAAACAAATATTTTCGAAGAAAATCGAATTAAGCAAAATAAAGGTAAACCAATTATAGTAGTTGAGTTAGTTATACCTCACAGGTATCGTATCGTCTTTTGAAGTACTTCTTCCGCTAGAGGGTATGTCAGTCCCGACTATGATGAGCAATAGGTAACTCGCCGTCCGGCCGTCCAGTAACTATCTGGATCGAGCCCAAGTCGTCGACGGTGCGCTTCAAAGGGATGCCTGCAAATAAAATAAAAAAAAAAAACTGAAATGGAAACCAGCTGTCCTAGAATTTAAATACCTAGCAGTTAAAGGAACATAGGTCCAAAAAGAAACTAGGGCCCCGGTATGAAGAGGCTAGAAGGAACGTGGTGGGTTTTTAGTCAGTAAGAGTCTGACACTATCTCCCGCTCCACCCAAGAGCGGGAGTTGTCATAAGATGATTTTTGCTCACCGTAAAAAAAAGGAACATAGGTGTGATTTCAGTCAGTAAAGCGTCTGGCACGCCTTCGCGCTTCTTCTTTATGGTAGAGAAATCATAGAATGATATCTCACCTCAAAAAAAGATCCGACTAAAACTTCCCTGTGTTCCTTATGTAGAGCTTTCCGTTCCAGGGTCAAGGTAATTATTTCGAACATTCCTTTAGCCCACAACTATCGCACCTACCGTTGCTAAAGCTATACAGAGGCCAGACTGTGACAAAATGCAAATTATGCTATTTCAAAATAGCATAAATCTAAAACTCGTCAGTATAAAATAAAATGATTTACATAAAACCAGTAATCAGGAACTAAATTTATGTTTTTCTATTGTTTACTGATTTACATTCAATTCAATAAATCTGCAATAAGTAGGCACTTATTTAAATTACGTCTTAGGTATTAGATAATTTGTTTACATCACAAAAAAAACTACAAAAGACTTATTTAAAAATGCTAAAAAGAAACAGTCGTCGGAGTTTTTGGTTTTGTTTCACCGTTATTTAACACCGTGTTCCGAAATTTATGTTATACGATGCAGTTTTTAACATTTTTTGTTAAAAAGACATGCATGTCAAAAATGCTTTTGAAACACTAAAATTATTTAGGTTATAAAAAGATCTATAAAAAATTAAACTCTGTGAACGCATCTAAATAAAATATCACTCTGTCACTGTTATTTTTATCTACCCAAATATTGTAAAGAGGTAAAGTTTGTTTTTTGTTTTCATATTTTTTTGTTTGTAGCAGGTAGGCAATATCTCTGAAAGTATTGGTCCGATTGCTAAAATTTTTCTATCGCTATTAAAGCTGCTTGATTCCTGAATGACATAGGCTTTATTTTATTTAAGCGGGTGAAGCCGTGATTATATAAAGGCAACCCTCCCCCCTTCCCCACCCTCTCCCTCTCCTAGAGAAGAGGCCTGAGTCCCAGCAGTGGGACAATTAAAAAGGCTGGTGATATAAAAGACAAAAACCTGACTCACACTGTTGCACTGTGCTCTTAGAACCTAGAACGTTGAAATTTTGCACAGAAATTCCTTAAATGATGTATGCAGCAAAGAATATCCTTTATTTTGCAAAATTCACTCCCTAAGGTGATAAAATGGGGGTTCATACAGAGAAATCTATCCTCACGCGGGTGAAACTGTTGGCAGAAGAAAAAAAAAACAATTATTTGAGACATCGCACAAGACATACAACAATAAAAGAAGAATACGAAGCCAAAAGCAGAATGGAGTTAGAAGCTAGTCTTCAAATAATTGTCAGATATAGAACGACGATTTAAATTAGTTTAGCGCTAAATGCATTTACAAATTTGTTGTTTAAATGGTTCTCAGTTCCCTTCTATTCATGCTAATTTATACGAACGGTGAATAACTAGATTCTTATTAGATTACCTACACTAGCGACCGTTTTAGCTTCGCACGAATTGTTATCAATATACACAAAATCTTTGAATTCTCGGCTTTTCTCTACTAAAACATGCATACGTTCCTCATGAAACACTCCGTCTAGTGACATTAGTTTTTGACTTTATCTCAAACAGACGGATGCAGTGGGAGGTTTTGTTTCTATTATAAAAAGATTCATGGTCATCATTTCAACCGTTAGATGTCTACTTTTGGACGTAGGCCTCCGCCAAGTGTCTCCATAACGAACGATCCTGTGCGTCTCGCATCCGCACGGGTGACCTGGTAAGGGTCACGGGAATGTCAGATTCCCGCGATCCTCACCAAGTCATCGGTCCGCCTTGTGAGAGGCCTTCCAATACTGTGTCTACCGGTGGACGGTCGCAACACCAGGATCTTTCAGTCCCATTGACTAACTGTTCTGCGCGCAATGTGCTGCCATTTAAGTTTGGCGATTCTTCGGGCTATGTCAAAAACCTTGGTTCTCCTACAGATATTTTAATTCCTGATGCGATCACGCGAGGACACTCGGAGCATAGCCTTTCTCTTTGATAGGGAAGAGGTTTGTTTGGTATTTATTATCTTTTAGAATGTACAAACATGCAATATAGAAATGATTATGTTTGGTAAGTAGGTTTTTATAAGTGGTAGTGATTGTTTATGTTACATAAAGTAAAGACGAATAAGTATAGAATTTGATGGTTCAATGTAAGTGGTTTAAGATCAGGAAATGATGGTCATTAAATAACTTAACTGTTATGATATTACTTAACATTTGTGTAAATTGAAAAGTTGCGTGGAATTTTTTAATATTGTGTATGACCTAATAATCGGTGAAAGAAAACATCGTGAGGAAACCGGCATGTCCTAGAACCAATACTTTGAAGACATAGGACAACCACCAACCCGCACTGGGCCCGCGTGGTGGATTACGGCTCATTCCCTCTCCCAGCGAGGAGGCCTGAGTCCCAGCAGTGGGAACATTAAAAGGCTGATTTTGCTATGACCTAATAATATATTAAGCTAGCTTTTGCCAGCGGTTTCGTTCACGTGAATGTCTGTTATTGCGAACGTGAACTTGAAGTCAAAGCTAGATAATAAGTAGCCTTGTTCCTTGGGGTTGAAGCTTACTCCATACCAAATTTTATTAAAATCCATTCAGCAGTTTATCCGTGAAATCGTAACAGACAGACAGAGTTACTTTCACATTTGTAATATTAATATAGAAGTTATGTTATGTTATGTTAATTAATATAGTATAATGCTGTTTTATTATTATTTCCGATAACACTTATAGCAATACTATTTATACAAGCATGGGTAGTAAATGCTTTGTCAAATAATTACTTCCTTATTTCTTAGCAAAACGAATATCATCTTTTGACATTTAGTAAAACACATTCACCATGTAGATCAATGATATTTAAATAAACAGATTTGCTTTGAACGCGCACTCGTGAAGACTTGAAAGGATCCTTATTGGGATCCTTGCCTTTAGGCGTTACGCATCGGATCTAGTCATACGCTGCACGCTGCTACGAAATTAAATAAAAAAATGCCTTCGTGTGTGTTTAGAAAGTGTACCAATTATGATACTAAAGTAAATAAAACACAGGGGATCTCATACTACAAGTGCTGCCGCTACTGCGCGGAACACATTTTTCGGTTGATTTGTAGGTGTATAACATGTCTATTATTAAAATGTCATTGATGTAGATTAAAATAACGTTTACTTGTTGACTTTCTGTTTGAACTTTTTCATGTTTCAAGATCCGGATGATGGATCCGTTAAAATTCGTAAGGATTCTTTGTCAGTTAGTGACTCCTATCCCGGAAAATTTGTTTTTGTTGATACCGCGTATAAGTATCAAGATAAGGGTCAGAGGTCACGGGCCGTATTTACATAAATATTTCTACTTTGTTGCGGTGTTTTGTTGAAAAAAGTAATTTAATAATCGCCCTTTTTATGGTAGGGAAAATCATCCAATGAGAACCCCCACTCTTTGGGCGGAGCGGGAGATAGTGTCAAACTCTTACAGACTTAAAAACCCCCCTGTTCCTTCTAGCCTTCATACCGGGGCTCGAGCTCCCTTTCGGATAACCCTGGCCCCAGTAGGCTTCGACCCAGCTGGGCCCCTGCTATAATAGTCGCCCTTGTAAGGGCAAGTCGTTTAAACCTGGGTGGTCTGAATCGCAGGGCTATTCACGTCCACCGTAAGCGTGGGGTTGCGGGCGGCGAGCATTGAGTAACTCACCGTCCGATCATTTCTTAATGATCACGCCCAAGTCGACCACGATATGTGTGGCGTGTTACACGTGCGCGTCGGCCTAATGTAGTTCTAGCTTTTTAAACATCACGCAACACGCACGTTATATATTTCCCACGATTTCGCACCTGATCGAGTTGGAGAGTTCATTCATTAGTTAAGACAGCCAAGTTCATGCAAATTGTGTGAAAATATGCTAGACGCGTCTTCCCTTTTCTTTATTGTATCGAATAAGAAATACGAAGCATGAGACAATTTTGATTGTATCTTTCTGATTCAGGTCTTACTTTTTAAATAGTGTTTATAATATGAGCTGGATTTCTCCTTTTTACAGCTATAAATCAGTCTTTTGATGACTGTAAGGATCTCAAAGTGCATTGACTTGTTTTGTTAAAGGCGTGTCACACACGATGAAGATACTATATTATTAACTAGTTTTAGCCCGCGGTTTCGCCTGCGCACATAAAATATAACCTATGTTACTCGGGGATAAAGCAGCTTTCTATCGGTGAAAAAATTTTCGCAATCGGACTAGTATTTACAGAGATTAACTCCTATAACAAAAAAAAAAAGAAATTTTACTTCTTTATAATATAAATATTGATATTTTTTTCACAGTGAGTTATTTTCAATACCTAAATGGAGTCGTGTTCTTATTTCATAAATCATCAGTCATCAACCTTTGCGTTCTTTTTTTTTTCAAACATTCCCGCGTATAAGATCGTATTTTACAATTTCGCCAACCATAAAAAAAAGATTACTAAGATAACTTGATACCTGTATACAGTAGGTATTTATTTACATATTTGCTGACATGTAAAACACAGGATATAAAGCATGCATTAAAATTTCATGACACAGTATTAACATGCACCCTGGAAGGGCACTGCAAATTTTATGTATAAGATTATTACATTTCATTATATTATAATTGATTCTTATTATATATTTTGTGCCCGCCAAAATAGCGAAAAAATCAAGTTTTATGTTAATATTAGTATGTTTATGTAAGTCAAAATGCTTTATTTGAACCTATTACAAGATAATAATAATTATCGTATCTTCACTGTAACTTAACTCAAGTTTTACAAAACAAATATGTCAATATTAATCTGTTTTATTTTGTTTGCTGAACCAATTTCATTTAATTTCCGTAATGAAAGTAATTAAATAACCGGTAAGTAACTAAACGTTTTAAAAAAACAAACGAATTCAATCTCTCACTTCACCGGCTTTCAGATTGATGCACAAATTACGTAGGTAGAAAATTAGACACGCGATATGATCAGACCGCGCATAACTCGTCCGGCTTTATGCGAATAAAAAGGAAATTACCGAATGTATCTCCGGGTTTATAGCCCCCGTTTTTGGCACTGACAGGGACCGTTGAACACAAAACCCAAAATATATAGATACAGAAGTCAATCTACATACAAAGCGCGCTTGAGCAACGCACACATA
The DNA here is from genome assembly GCA_949319445.1 of Mythimna lalbum. NCBI lineage: Eukaryota > Metazoa > Arthropoda > Insecta > Lepidoptera > Noctuidae > Mythimna > Mythimna lalbum. Next base: position 11,545,413 of record OX439356.1, on the reverse strand, counting down.
GACACTGCGCAAGGACACGATATCTCGGGAGCGTCTCGGCCCACTCATCGAACAGTTCCGGCTCAAACGCTCATTAGTGTGCGTCCACCGAGCGTAGGTATAAAAAGTTAAGTACATACATGAGATTGTTTTCTGTACCTATCTATTTTGTGCAAAAGACCACTTGCTTAAGGATAATTTCATGTTTTTATATAATTTCCTTTGAGAGTTTGGTATTCCGAAATCTTTTTACCGTTTCTGAGAAAGGTAGAAATGTAACTTAATGTTTGTCAAGTTACAAAATGTCGAGAATAACTTTTTACAATGTTATTTTAAGGAGAGGTAACAAATAAATTATATCGAAAGGTTTTAGGTAACGGTTTACAACACAGTTCAATTCATTTACATTTCAAAGATGTTTGAAATTTGATTTACAATTTAAATTGTTCATTTTTATTTTGTGTTATTTCTGTATTCGATAACAAGCACAGGTACCAAGCAACGAGGATATTTTCACCGGTATTCTGTTGTCATACTCTGTTCCAATTAAAACAACTACTATAGCATAAAAAATCTGTTTACTTTTATTCTCGTAATAATGTATTAGTAATATTTATTTATGTACATAGTTAGGTTTTAGTTTAAATAGTTTATTTAGTATTTAAGTTTTTTTTTTATGTACATATGTGATATATATAAATAAATAGAATAAATTCTCGTAATTAATTTATGATTTAAATTTTGGATTGTTACCTTAGTAATTTTGGTTGTAAATAGTTTTAATTACTGTATTTGTTTTTGTATCCTTATCAACCTAATAGAACAAAAATCTTAATATTTTTGCAAGTTATCACTTTGGAATTCTAGGTATATAACTTTAATTGTTCCAGCTGAGCAAACTTTTCCTCAATGACAACATCCACAATTCCTTTTTTTAAATTTTTCATACTGGTCCTTCGAACCGGATTGTTGCGTTTCGTTTTTTTTTTAACATGTTGCATCCGGTTGCAAGTTGTAATACAATGATATTTCGGTACTGCATTATAGGCCATAGGCCTTTAATCGTATCCGACGCGTGTCGCCAACATTGTTAGCGTTACGCTCTTTTGGCACATTAGATTCGCTTTAAGCGTAATGCAATAGTCTAGACATGTGCTAGCGATAGTACTGGCCTATTTAAGTTTCACAGTTGAGAAGAGCGTTGAAAATGCAACAATCCTTACTAATATTATAGAAGCGAAAGTGAGTTTGTTTGTTTGTTACGTCTTCAAGCCTAAATGGCGAAACTGATTTTGATGAAACTTGGTACACGAATGGACCATGTCCTGGAATAGGCCATAGGATACTTTTTATCCCGGAAGTATGTTCCCTTGGAATAAATTTCTGCTCTGCACGCGGGCGAAGCCGCTGGGAGAGCTAGTATTTAATATGCGTTTTATCTATTGTTAATGGACCGGCAAATAAATTAAAGTAGGTCGTGCTGTCTTCTTCTAAGTCGTACACTCTTGACAGAGTGGTGGTGGTCATGTCTCGGTCGAGTCCTGCTCCACCGCCTTTCTCGCGATACGACATGCAGTGATACACCTTCTATCATCACGCTGATATTATAAATTCGAAAGTTAGTACGTGTATGTGTATTTTGGAGGTTGGATGGATTTCGATAACATTTTACACATAGTTAGACCATATTCTGGAAGAACATAAAAATTAGTGATGTGTTTTACTATATTTAGTGATAATGACGTCACGAAGTAGTAGCTGCACGAAGGCTGCGCTGACGTTCTTTGTCGAGGGTCACCAGTTTGGAGGTAGGCGGAACAGAAAGTAAAGTCCCTCAAACCTCCTTTGAAAAGAGAGGATCTTCCGACCAGACAGGTGTTATGGTCTGATGGGCTACTGCCCGAAAGTTAATGTCGGGCTGTCGTATATGTTCATATCGCGCGGAGAACTTTGATTGCGCGATGCAGGATTTCGTATTTTCTTCGTAGTTCTTATGTGGCATCATAGATATCGCTACAATATTATTAATACCTATTATTGGAATTATTATCCCTTGGGTTAGTGTTCTACTTTCACATGGGCGAACGCAGGCAGAAGCTACTTATTTTTATATATCTCTTTCTTTACCTTTTTTCCATGGTACAATAGTATAACATTGCCTTTTGGGTAGTTTTTATTATTTATGCTACTGGTAATGATAATATACTTTTATGGCTTAAATATATTGTTGGCAGTTACGCTTATAGTCACATATGATTTACAATAGACATTTACGGAAATCCGTTTTGGGAATACTCTAGTAAGAATCTATGAAATATAAAATACACATTCTCCACTTGATATACTCATACCGTAGCACTCTACACTGAAGAGCATAATAAAGTATTTGAATCAATTTATTTTATAAATTGCATTAAAAACTACAAAAAAAAAAACGCCGACTTAACGTTTTCGTTTTTCTTGTATGGGAGGGGCCCCCTTATTTTTTTTTACTTTAGTTATTTTACATAGAACTTGTGCTATGAGTACTAGAAAATTGCGTAAAAATACTTATATGTAAATTTCTAAATACATATTCTAGATAAATTACACCCAGACATAACAAATGATCGTGCTCATCACACAAATATTTGTCTTTGCTGGCATTCGAACCCACGACCTTCGGTATAGCATTTAAGGCCACTGACCACTAGACCAACAAGTCAGTCGGAGTCAGACAATGGTCTACCCGTGTGACAAATTTCATTCAATTCCGTTCAGCCGTTCAAGCGTGAAGAAGTAACTAGCATCGCCTTTATAATATTATTGTGACTTTGATGCTGTTTAAAAAATTGTTTTAGTTTTATTTGCCGTTTTGTATAAGCTATTGTCCAAAATTAAATAGTGTGAATCATACCCAATTTTACAATCCAATAAGCATAGCAGCATAGTCGGCCAAAAATGTTCCCACTGTTGGGACTCAGGCCTCCTCTCTAGCAGAGGGAATGGGCCGTAATCCACCACGCGGGCCCAGTGCGAGTTGGTGAATGTCACATGTCTTCGAATTTTAGAACAATCCATTAATTAAACTAAAATCGAATTAAATAATTAAAATTGAAGTCCATAAATCCCAATCAATTAATTCGAAAACGGATAAAATAAATTCTATTAATAAAGATAG